>CAKNXH010063394.1:222295-270928 GCA_932178445.1 Andricus quercusramuli
TCCAATACACTCCACTAGCCATTAAGTGTCTGAACATTGCTAAAACAAACTTGCTGAGGGGAAAACGAACCGAATTTTTTTGAAGTGAGTAATAAGTGAAAATACCAAATAATACAGTTTATTGATTAATAAAGAGTTTACTTTTCTTTTATCTTTAAATTGTGATTTCGATTTTACAGTAAATATGAAATAGTGCTATTGGGTCCTTTTAGGATTTTCTCGTGGAGAATATCTTACTTTATAAAATGTTTTCTGCAAACGAACTGGCCTGCTTTCACGGTAGAATTTTTTTGCAACACCCACCTCGAAAGTACTCCGTTCCATGTAGCTAAATTATACCCGAAGTGAGTCATTCCGGATAACAATGCGGGAATAATATTGGCGCATGCGCAGTTCGATTCTTATATACTTTCCATATCAGCGGAATGTACGCGCCTGCGCACTTTGCAGATAAGCAACTTTCCGCATCGCGACAATTCGGGGGCAACGTAGCAACAGCAGCGCTCAGTGTTTTAATGATTGAAGTTTTGTTTTCAGGGGTTCGTAGCCCCCCCCCCCCCCCGGGGGGGGGCAAAGGAGCATAAATCTCAACATTTTTTTGCAGCGAATTTTTTTCACCACATTTTTTTTCAACAATTTTTTTGCACAACATTTTTTTCCAGAGCATTTTTTTAAATTTTTTTCAAAATTGAAAAAAAAAAAATTTTCAACAAAATTTCTTTACTCCACTCTATGCAATATAAAATTAGTATTTTTTGTTACCAACTCCTAACAACTTTCTCGGAAGGTTGTTGCAAAAAAAAGCGTGTGATACACGTGCACTCAGGCAATTGCTGACTCGTGTGATTTCAGCATTCGCCTTCAGCTCTTCGCACTCGTCCTCGTTTTCGCACTCGCTTCGCTTGTGCGCTAACCTCCGACTCGTGCTTCGAGCCTCCGGCTCATACTGACAAATTTACACTCGTTGACAATCGCCTATTTTGCGCACTTGTATCACAAATATCTATTCCGAATTAAAGCTTTTTGCCATAAAGCTTTAATAGCTGGGTCTTTCGGAAAGACCGGAAAAATAATTTGTTCATATTCGGGATCTTTGGGGTGATTTCACTTTTGAAACCTGATGTGTACCCTGGAGCGATACACATCGGCAGAATTAACGCGACAAACAAGCATAAAAACATTAGTAGAAAACTCCACCAGGCCATTTTCACAATAATTGCATAGAGATACCATTTTATTGTTACATTTTTAAGAGCTTATATCGACTCTACATGACGAAAGCCATATAACCGTCAAAACAGCACGAACAAAGTTACTAATAGCGCCGCATGTCTCGGAGACGGAAGGCTGGTTGTGACTGTTGGTGGTGACAGTTTCGGAATTTTGGTATAGCGCCCGGGTAAAAATATTTGGTCTTGATTTTGTCTTGGGTAAAGAACAATCCAAGACAATTCCAAGTCATTCTGTATGTCTAGCTCGTGAGACGGAACCATACTTGTTTTTGATGTCTTAAGGGTCATCACTAATCTGCTTTAAACTTGATAGAATGTTTATATTATTTATCTTCATGGTATTTATTGTTTATGTGTTAATACTTTCATTTATTTGCAATAATTATGTTGTTTGGATGGCGAATCTAAAAAATGTTGTATATTTTTCCCTGTCTCCAACAGTTCACTAGATACTTCTAGAAAATGACAGTTTTAATCTTTTCATCAAAAATTGTATATGCCTGTAGTTGTTGAGACAGACAGGTTCCGAATTTCTTATTTTTAAAATTATTTATTACAAAATTACAAGTTTTATCGGTTGTACAATTTTAATCCTCAGCAGATGTCAACTGTTTGGTCCTCATCTAGCTACCTGATTCCTGGAAATGGCAGGCCCTGCCGGTGGGGTCCATAGTTTATAGAGGCCGGAGTATAATAGACAATAAAATTTACAAACTAAAACTTCTTTACTTTTGACCCTGGCAAATGTTAAAGCCACAAACTGGCAATATAATTTTCTTTAAGAGCAATTCGTTATATTTATCAGGACTTACACTTCTTGTCTTGAAACAAGTCAACCTGGTCTTTTCTTGGCACAGTCAACAGTCATAAATGCAAGAGAAGTCTGTATATCTCCAATGCCTAGCTGCTGAGGCGGAACCAGACATCATGGTCCTAAGTACATATTGAAGAAATTCAAGACGAAATCAAGACCAAATATTTTTACCTGGGGCGTTGAAGTGATTGAAACATATAGTGTTTTTCAAAGATTTCAAGCGGTTATTTTTGCATCTTGAAAGGTGTCGTCAGAGAAAAGCACAAGAAGAAAATAAAAATTATCGAAAACTGTGATCTCTGAGTACGGACTTGGAGCAGCTACCTGAGATTACTATGGTTGATCTCGTCAATTATTTTGTTTTAACGAATTTAAAGCACAGTTATTGCACCTTTAATCAATTGAAAGCTCAAAAAAGATTGAAAAAGTACTTCGAAGCAGGCTTTGCATTGAAGATACGCTTCAAAAAAATATGTTCTTGGAGAGGTTAGTCGCCGGCAATTGAGGCTCCGGATGCAAAAAGAAGATATATAATTATTTTGCTGGAGTGGGGAGGCCCCTGAGCAATTGAGAATAAAGTTCAGAATTTTAATTTTTAAAATACATATCCACATCGTAAATAGAATCCCGCATCTTTTTCTTCCAATAGAAAAAATGGTAACTTGTTTAGTTTTTGAATTATTTACAAAAAACTGTTTTTCTGTTGATGTAAGCAAAGATTCAATAATTTTATATCTCCTTTTTACATCGGGCGCCTCAAATGAGGTTATAACCTCAATCACGGCACATTATAATCTTTCTTCTCTCTAAATATGAATCAGTGAAAAATTCACTGATTGAAATAGTAGTTGGATATTTCACTGATTAAATAAGTGATTCCGGACTTTTCACTAATCAATTCAGTAACACCAGAGTAAATTATGCGAGAAATAACCTCTAAGTTTTCAAGTAAAGCCTTGTTGTTATTCTTTTACTTCTGTGGCAAAAATAATTTTCTTAGGAAATCAATTTTTGAATTTTCGGACTGTAAATATGCTGAATTTACTGCCGGAAGAATATACTCTAACTCGTATAAAAAGTACTTACTTGACGGGTGTGTACATGACAGTCGAATCTTGAAAGTGAAGAAATATGTGAGGTTTTTTGTCATTTAGAAGGATCAAATCTTTTGACATTTTTAATATTTGATAACACTTATGGGTTTTAAGTTTTTACTATGATTATTTCATTGAATCTATTAAAATCTTATTTCATTATGACTGCTAAATTGACGTGGTGCAGTGCTGCCAACATTCAAAAGTGAAACCTTCACGGAATGATTAAGTAACTTTTCACTGGTTGTCAGTGAACGGATTCTAGCTATTTGAATCAGTGAGATTTCATTGACAATCAGTGTCTTTTCACTGATTCAGATTCAAAGAGTTGATGGGTTGCCAAATCTTACACTTACCAAATTACCCTCAATAATTAGAGAAATGGCTTTTCTACTTGAAAAGCAAAACGATATTTCAATTTTTCACTTACTTTCGTTAAAAAAATTAATTTTAGTCAAACTCCTATATAAACAATGCCTTCCACTCCACCAAGTGATAAAAGCCTTACAGATTTCGACGTTGCCGACCTAGTATGACGTAATGTTAGAATACTGAATATAGAAATGTTATTTATTTCTCAATCTAAAATAGTCTATTTAAGTGTTTAGTTTACGAGTACTTTTTTAACCTACATATATGATCCCTGCTCTTACTGGGTGCGGTTTGGTCTTAACGTATTCTATGCAGTCGGAAATTTCCGTTGGTTCTAACAGCCATAGACCTTTCGGTGAATAACCGTCTTGAACATAAGGTGTTCGGTCATTATCTACTATGCAACAGGTGTCGGGGTGCATAACCATCATTAGAGTTGACGTCGCATAAGGCACGTGTTGAACGCGTGGGATGTTTCGTCTTGATTATGTGCCTACTATGGTCCTTCAAGATTGCAATCGAAGTACCATGATCACTCCATGAAACTCAAGAGTTGATTGAGATGAAGGGTTGCCACGACTGGCTTTGTAACTGTCCTGCAAAAAAGATAAAATTGCAATATATTGAGCGCAAATTCGAAATGTAATCGTTAGTTGACAATTCTGGTGAAACGCAATTCAATTCGAACATGATGAATTATATTCAATGTCTAATGGCTAAACTGCACAGAAAATTCCTCAGTAAATTGAGTTGAATGTCTGTATTTGCAGCGAATCAAGTAAATTTCAGATATGCAATAGAACTGGTACACCGATTTATGGCAGTGAATTTTTTGACAAATTGTGAAGCATTCTCCTAATGTCAATTGACGAATTGCAAATTATAAACGCATTTTTTGAATAGGTTTTAGTTTACAATTGGGTCGGTATGGAGTTACGTGTAAGGTTATGTAGCAGGGTAAATTCTCAGCATCTTAAGTTTAAACTAAGCGTCCAAGTTAAGAAACTTGTCACTGGGGCATTTTTGAAGTTGGTACTTCGGAAAACCGCTTTTCGAGAAAAAAGCATAAATGTTGTACATTTCTTCGGACATAAAATATACCTACTCCCGGTTACTGTCGCGACATTAGTATAGTGTCAAAAGATTCAGTACATGCCCTAGTATCATTCTCTACTCAAACCCGAAACTAATAATTTGGATTTTGACTCAGCAAAACACGAATATCTCCTGAACTAGAACCGGCCATAGAACAAAGTAGTACCAGTTTTATGCGGATGTTAACAAATGTTTGGTATAATAGTTCTAGTATTGACGTCTTCAATCTTTTAACTCGTGTCATTGAGCTGAACATTCCAAGTAAGGGGTCGTGCATAAATTACGTAACACTTTTCAGGGGGAGGGGGGTTTAGCTAAATGTTACATAATGGTGAAAAACTACAGGGAAAATTCGGAAAAAGCGTTACATAGGGGTTGGGGGGGGGGGTCAAAATTGTCGGAAAATTGCGTTACGTAATTTATGCACGACCCCTAACACTTTGTCGTAAATCTCTATGTTTCTCGAACACCCACGGTATCTTTAGTTCATTTTTAATTTCATAACTCACTCTGAAAAAAAATTTAATTTCAAAGGCCTCATTTCAGTTATTCAAAAAAGACTCAGCAAAAACGGTCTCGAGTGATACTAAATTGATTCACTACCGTCTTCAAATGATACCACTGGTGGGATCACGGAGTCATTTGTTTTACATTGAAAATAATAGAATGACATTGTCTTATTAAAAAACAAGACAACTCGAGTCTAAAATAATAATTTAAATAAAATAAAAAATAAAATAATTCCATTGAGAAAAATAAAAATTTTCCTATGGTACGAAGACTCGAACGTTGGCCCTTTAGGGTTAGAATTAAATACTCTAACCACTGCGCTCTGAAACCTGATAAATATTTTTTCATTTTCGAGTATTTGACTTCAAACCAGCCACCTGGACCCCCTTTTAGGCTCCGCTTCTCCTTCTAATTACCTGAAGCAACCGCTCGTTTTACTAAACTTTTGGTATTCTTTCAAAGACTAATAGAAGACTTTAAATTATGCAGAATCTTCCCCCAATCAATTTTCTTTGAGTAAAAAAATCAATTGCATTGAAAAACTAAGGGTTATTTTTTGAGCGTTCTAAAAATATCTTATTCATTAAGGATTGCTAGACCGACACTCTAAAGCAGCACTTTCTAGGTAGTTCAAACTTTGAAACTTTTTTCGAATGTTGATAGAAAATATAAGAAGGGGGAGGAAGCTTTAATGTTAAGAGAAACGGGAGAAGCGTAACGCAGAGGAGTGGATGTTTAAAATTTCTGAAATAGCTTATTGTGTTGATGATTCCTCTAGTAGGGAAGTGAGTTCAAAAAGAATTGGTTACATTTTACATAAAAGTAATACCTTCTCGAACGTATGGACTTTCCAAACGCTAACAGTCAGCCTTTTTTTTATTTACCAAATATTTTGCAATTGAAATCAAGTGAAATAATTATGGTCTAGTGGAATATTTCTCAATATTTTAAAGTAGTATTCAATTATTCAACCAAATTTCAATTTTATGTTCAAATTATGATTTTTGCTTCATAGGAAGTCAGCTTTTGCTCAACAAAATCATACTCTAAGTTGCCCTCTAATATATTTTATATTTGTTTTTCATACCTTAGGTTTATTATCTAACGAACCCTCACTTGCTAAAATAGATAAAATTTGTTCAATCAACACTTTTCTAGAAAATTTGATAATTTATATTCATGAATTGTGTGAGCGATTCCAAAATATGTACGATCAAACCTATTTACTTAGAAGTAGATGAATATTCCTGAATTTTCTGAAAAAATTGCTTAATCAAAGAGAATTTGTGAAATAATAAAGCCAAGATATAAGAATAAAAGTAGACTATTCTAGGACATCACGATAAAATAGTACAAATAATGTATACTTGACCGTTCGAACAGCACATGGATATAACAAAAAATTTATTGTTTTCAAAAATCACTAGTTTGAATATTGCAACCGAAAAGAGAAAATCTCCAAATTTAATGTAAATATGTTGTCTTGACAAATTTTATTTGTAGTGAGAGTAGTTTAATAATAAAATGCAGGTATCAAACATTAATAAAATAAATGTTCTTTAATTCAAGCAGAAATTACCTATAAATATTGATAAATATTCCACTGAACAAACAAAAATAATTGTTGACAAAAAAATCGAGAAGAAAGTACTGAAAGGAGTAGATTAGTAGATAGTAGGCGCACTTTCCAGGGTACTGAGGGAATGTGTTAGGAGTCGTAAGCCCGTATTTAATAACGCATAGAATTCTTCGTTGGAAAGTTGTCTACAAGCCCTCGAACTTTTCCATGGCATTTTCCCAAATCCTCAGAAGTTATTCCAGAAAATCCAAGAATTCATTTTCCCCACATATTGTACATGGGAAATTTCAAGACCCCAGAGCTCTTAAAATCAAAATTTAGAAAGAAACAAAAATATGTCATTTTTCGCGGTTTAGAACAATTTAGAAGAATCATTATCTTCCAGGAGGAAATAATACCTTCCAAGAACACTACATGGAAAACATTTGTTTTTAAAACAGGCAATTGTGACCTCGATTCAAGGATATTAATTTCTTTGTGTTAGCTAGGTGACGTCTTGAAGGGTACGACTGTGCACGTCGATGGCCACAGGCACTGCTGTGCACCGGCCCATTTGTGCACGTCTGAATTTCGACGTGCACAGATGGGAGTGTTCCGTATGTACACGTTGAAATTAAAACGTGCACAGTTGGGCGTCTCCTAACTGTGCACGTTTACAGAGGGGGCACTCCCACCTGTGCACGTCTAAATCAATACGATCAGTTTTTTAACTGACAAGTCCACGTGCACAGGTGGTACACACCCAACTGTGCACATGCACAGATGGTTTTCTCCCAACTGTACATGTGCACAGATGGGAGACTTCCAACTGAGTACGTATCAATAATTGAAACGATCAGATTTTCAAATTACAAGTCCACGTGCATAGACCGGTACCCTTCCAACTGTGCACGTTTCAATTACTACGATACAGTTGGGAGTCTCCCATCTGTGCACATGTACAGTCGGAACTCTACCATCTGCACACGTGCACAGTTGGGAGTGTACGATATGCGCACCTACACTTGTGAGTGAAATATATTATCGTAGTAATTTCAATGTGCACAGTTGGGGTGTTCCACCTGTGCACGTGCACAGTTAGGAGTATCCGATCTGTGTACGTGGACTCACAAGTTGAAAACCAGATCGTATTCATTAAAACGTGCACAGTTGGTAGGCTAACATCTGTTTACATGCACAGTTAGGAGTTTTCCATCTGTTCACGTGAAAAGTTAGTTGGGTACGATCTGTGCACTCTAAATGTCGTCGTGCACAGTTGGGAGTGTCCCATCTATGCACGTGCAAAGCTTGGTGACTCCCAACTGAGCACGTTTGAATTGCGACGTACAAAGTTGGGAGTGTCCCATCTGTGCAGGTCCACAGTTGTGCCAGTGGCCAACAACGTGTACAGTTGCGCCACCAGCCCTTGATGTGCACAGTTGGGCTCGTGCATAGTTTTACCCCCCCCCCCCCAATTGAGACGTAAACAGTTGGGAGTTACTTATCTGTGGACATGAACAGTTGGAAGTATCCCATTTGTGCACCTAAACCGTTGGTAGGGTACCATCTGTGCACTTTAAAATGTCGACGTGCGCAATCGGTAGTGTCCCATCTGTTCTTATCTAAATTTCAACGTGCACGCATGGGCTTGTGCACAGTTGTGCCTGTGGCCAACAACGTGCACAGTTGTGTCTATGACCATCGACGTGCTCAGGTGGGGTCGTGCACAGTGACTCCGCGCACAGTTGTCCGTCACCTGGTGACGTCTTCAGTTTCATATTTCGTACAAAATCGAAACTTTAGGTGCAAATTTTTGGTCAGTAATAGTCCGGGAGCCAGCTGGCATTTGGAGTGACACATTCAGAGAAATCTGAGATTTTCAGCTAGTGTTCATTTCGTGTTGCTAATAAACGAAGTGAACGTCAGCTTCCATGGGAGCGGTAGTTGTTGCCGTGGCAGCCACCCACACACGTATAATTATAATTAAAAATATATATATATGAAGAAAGCTAAGACTTTGTACGTTTATTATGATGTAAACAGCGGAAAAAAGTTGTCAGCTGACTTTATGGTGGGTGGTTGTACGTCAGCTTCCCTCCAAACATGCGAAAAATATGCGCTGAATAAAGTTATACTGAGAAACCTGGAATTTGGGAAAGTAATAGTCGACTTTAACAGTTTCACGAAAAAAATTGTTCGCTAGGTTTCTTCGCGGTGGAAAAGTGCTCTGCTGACGACTTAAAGATACGGAGCATTGCTATGCGCGCGGGTTCGGGGAACCCTTCACTGCATCAGTTGAGTACTTTTCCACTGTGAAACGCTCAGCGGACAATTATTTTCGTGTAACTGTTACAGATAACTATTAGTTTACGAAGTTTTAGCTTTCTTTGGTTTCCGATATCTATTGATTTTTATTAATAAAACAGTGCGTATATGCACGGGGGAGTGTTTCGCCTATCTGACGGCATCAGCTGCTTCTCTGTCACCCTAAATTATGCAATTGATTATATTCAAATAAGTATTTATATTTAACGCATTCATTCAGAATAATAATTTCAATGTTTATTATTTATATTTTGATGTATACATATTTACTGCTAATATTGCCACGTATACATATTTAAAGGTACAATTGTGCGTCAGAGATAAGCAGCTGAGTGAGTTAGGTGCAGCGAGCCCGCGCGCATATACTCACTATTTTGTCAATAAAATCAATAGATATCGGAAACTAAGAAAGCTGAAACTTCGTAAACTAATAGTTAACTTTAACAGTTTAACGAAAAAAATCATCCGCTGACCTTTTCGCAGTGGAAAAGTGCTCAGCTGATGAAGTGAAGGTTGCCACGTGCCTGCGCGCATAGTGATGTGGCGTATCTTCAAGTCGTCAGCTGAGCACTTTTCCATCGCGAAAAACTTGGCGAACTATTTTCTTGATTAAACTGTTAAAGTTAACTATTACTTCCACCAGTGTTAGGCTTTCTTAGTATAATTTTATTCAGCGCAAATTTTTCGCATGTTTGGGCTTGAAGCTGACGTACAACCCCCCACCATAAAGTCAGCTGACTACCTTTTTTCGTTTATTTACATCATGGTACACATACCAAGAAAGTCTCAGCTTTCTACGTATTTGTGTTTTTATTGTAATTATACGTATGTGGGAGGCTGCCGCGCCTGCAACCACCGTAAATGCCCAAGCTGACGGGGACTTCGTTTACTAGCAATACTAAATGAACCATAGAGCAAAATCTTAGCTTCCTTAGTTTTGGTCATCAAAAATGGCAGCTGGCTCCCGGACTATAAGAAATACGGAGAAATTAAATAAGTGTTGATACAAGTTTTAAAAAATTACAAAAACTTAAAAGTTATATTCCAGATTTCGAATACGCTTAATTAAGTTATATATATATATATATATATATATATATATATATATATATATCATTTTTGAATAATTCAAAAAACCCAGAAGATATTAAAAATAATATTTTTTATACTTCTATGACTTTTTTGATTTCAATGATATTCAGATGTATTTTATTTTGAACTATTCATGATGAGACGTAGTTTCCAAGAAATACCAGAGAAAATTTCAGAAACTTTTCGGATCTTTCAGCAAAAAATATTCATACTGAACTTTAAAAAAAAATTCATTTTTAATTTAAAAAAAAATTTATAGTTAGCTTACAATGTGCTTTAAAAAGCCCCATAAATATAAAAATCAGATTTCCCTTTATTTTCGTGATGAGACGATCCACATAATGTGAAAAACCAAGTAAACAATAGACGAATATTATATTATACATACAATAGATCAAATTCTTTTCATGATTTAACACGGAATTGCTCTCTAACGATTTTAGCCAGATCTTGGAGCTTAGGATGAACCTATATGTTTATGTGCCTCTTCGTCTGCGACTTCTTCTTTCGTCGGTTGAGGAATCGCTCTACGTTTATTTTATACTCTTTTCAAAGGTGAAGGGTTCATTAAGCTAGCACTTCCACAATCGAATTTCGGAAATCGTTATAACTCAGAATTTTGGAGTTTTTTTTGGGCACCAATTAAAATTTTTCGGTTCCTCTACCTTTTTCAAAAAATATTGATATTTTTGAGAAGCTCAGAAAACACAGACTCTACCCACACTGTAAAATTCTCAAAACAGATTATTTTTCGACAAAGACATATCTACGTGGTACAAAGGGGTTGATTTTTAACGTTAAGTGTTGGAGTCCAAAAATCGGAGTTGGTATTTTTGATGTGCCCAAAAATCAAAGACTCTATTGACATTGTGAAATTCTCAAAATGATTATTTTTTCACAAAGTCATATCGGCGTGGTATAAAGGGGTTGATTTTAAAAGTTGAGTGGTATTATCGGAGTTGGTATTTTCAGGGAGCCTAAAAAACCCAAAAATGCGCCAGGATTAAATTTGTGAAAAATTCAAATTTTTGGATAGTGGTGGATTTTGGAACTTAAGGGTTGTTTTGGGGAAATCTTTCTTTCGGTTTTTTAAGAGCCTTAAAGAAACAAAATTACAGTTGACTTTAATATCAGGGGTGAGCGAAATGCATCAAATCTCATCCATCTCGAGCACTCACACCTGGAGGACCAAACATAGACAGCATAGAAGAACAACTTCCGCAAACAGCTCCTCGACAAGAGGATGTACGGAATGTTCCACAGAAATGTGGAGGATCAGTCGATGTCGTATGAGCTAACTTCTGCTTTCCTTAAATCACCATCGTCACATTTTGAGTCAAGACATTCCCGATGATAGCTGCAGAGCGTGTCATGCACAAACCGAGCATCTGGGACAAATACTATGCGGGAACGACCTACATTCAAAGGCACAATGCAGCACTAAGATTGCATTATTACCATCACTGTCACTCTTACGGCATTAGCCCAAATACCGCTTCGCTAAACGATCCTAAGGAAATAGAGTCAATTGTCGAAAATGAGAAGTAACGCATATACTGAAACTCCATATTCTCGACAATTGTTTCTGTTGCGCACTCGAGGTCTGACATAGTTCTCCTTGACTTCCAAAAATGAACCTTGTTATCTTGATCATCGGTGCTCTTTGAAGTGTCAAGGTTTCACTGGTTAATAGCCTGAAAAGCATCCCTGTGTGTCAAAAAAATGCTGAGACATATATATGTATTTTCGACCATGACAAAGCCACCGAACGCGTACTCGGGTTGCGGATAGTGAGTCCCTGTACCAAGGGTTTCTGCTGAATATGGTTAAAGTAATTAATAAGCAATCGCCGGTAATTGTCCAGAGATGGTCCCGAAGGAATAACCCCTAAGCGAAGGCTCAAGAACCGTGCCGAAAGCTGAATGGCACCTGGGTGAGGTGTCTTTTACGGTGACCCTGGGACACCGGGCGACTTCCCAGAGTATCAGCCTTATCCTCGCACGCGAGGCTCTACAAGGATGGACGAACCCTTTCCCTAGCTGCTCGTGGGAACAACAATGAAACCACCAAACCGGATCAACTTAAGAATGACGTGCTAGACTGCTACGATGCCAGCATTATCTATGTTCGCGGAGTCTTTATGGCACGCATGCATACTCTGTGGTGCCAGAAACACCCAGAGGTTCAGCACGTTTCGCATCAGTCTTTCCGAAATCAAACCGACTACCCCCGGAAAAATGGATATGTACGCGGAGCGCTTCCCCAACCGCTGCTTGATCAAGCTGCAGACGAAGATGAAGCGACATTTAGACCAACCGCAGAAAGCAGGCACCTTCTGAAAGATGATCGCAATTTCAGTACAAGGAGGAACATCAACATGCAAGTTCCTCTTAAGCCCCAAGATCTGGCTGAAATGGATGCCTCCCTTCGTGGAGATATCTCGCAAGAGTCCGACCTCTGGACCATCAATTGCTCAGTTTATGGTGCTGCGAGAGCTTTGGATGATTCAAATCGAAGGCTAAAACCGACGATGGATCAAAAGATCAAAAGACGCTTGCATCAACTGAAAGAGAAAATTGGATGGGCAAGACAGAATGCGTCCCGTGTTCAATGTGTGATTGACTACATAACATCTGGTAGACCGTTCACGGAAAGAGTTCACGGCTGTTATCTGACGCAAGGAGGAGAATGCAGAAGAGGGAGAAATAGATCAGGGAGAATGAACAGTTTCTTGCTGACCCATCACGCCTCTTCAGTGATCTCCCTGTTTTTGTAAAAAATCCACCCAAGCCCAAGGAGGTAGAGACTTTTTGTAGAGAGGTGTACAAGATCCCGAAAACACTAGAGTTGAAAGAAGATACTGACAATATCATTCGCTTCAAGGAGTTTTGCGATAACCTCATAAAATCTGAGGAGGAATGTCCATCAGTCACTGCCGAAGAGGTGAAAAAAGCACTTAGAGGCACGAAGAACTTTTCTGCTGCTGGGCCAGATTGTATCAAGAACTTTTGGTGGAAGAAGTTTACTTTTATGCACCAAAATTTGGCCCGCATATTCAACTCATATATAAAGTCGGAAACGCCCATTCCGCAGTGGCTGGTGTTAGGACGCACTATACTCCTACCGAAAAAAGGCAACTTGTCCGGACCAGAGAATTACAGGCCAATAACTTGTTTGAACACACTGTATAAGACCTTTACAGCTGTCCTGAACAACAGGATTGTTCGACGAATTGAGCCTGTATGGCGAGAGATGTACGAACAACGTGGCTCGAAAAAAGGTGCAGCAGGCTATCGAGAGAACCTACTAATTGACAGGTGTGTCTGTAAAGACGCTGCAGCCAATCAGCGTGTCCTGTCAATGGCCTGGATTGACTACCGGAAAGCTTTCGATTCAACCTCTCATAGACTTATCATCTGTCTGTTGAAAAGCTTGAAGGTACATCCACACATAGTGAGACGCATGAAGAGATTGATGCCTGTTTTGCAAACTAGATTTACTATCTCATCTAGAAATTATCGTCTGACAACGAACAACGTCACCTTCCAGAGGGGCGTCTTTCAAGGTAATACCATGAGCCCTTTGCTTTTTTGCATCACACTTCTGCCTCTATCTCTCGCTCTACGAAATTCTCCTAGATACCTATGTGGCCACACTAATCAGCGCACGCATAAAGTCACTCATGTATTTTATATGGATGATCTGAAGATCTATGCCTCTGGTAAAAGCAAACTTCAAACTGCTATAAATATCGGGATCGACTTTGGTTTGGACAAGTATGCCAAAATTCATCTGCAGAAAGGAAAGATTACTGGCGTTCCCAAGGACTCTGAGCTTGTATCCGGAGCAGACACAAGCATCTTCTTCGACAGATTTGGCCTTCCAATCTTTCGGCGTTGAACAAGGTATCTGCGACTAACATGCTTGCTGTCCCGGTTCTAGTGTACTCGTTTGGGGTGGTTCAATGGATGAAGAACGAGCTCAAGGCCCTTGATGTCACCACACGTAAGGTCATGCATATGCGCAAAAGCTTGCATATCAATTCGTCAGTTCCGCGATTATACATTTCACTCCGTCAAGGCGGACGCGGACTTTTGAATCTCCAGTGTCTTCATAACTAAATTGTTCTAAGTACAGCTTACATCGTTGCAAATGGCAGAGATCCTCTCTTGAAGATGGTCAGAAACTACGAGATGATTGGCGAAGGAGCGTTCCTTTACAAAGCAAGGAAAGTAAGGAAAGTGTATTACTCCATCTAGATGCTTCACGTCTAAAAGCCGAAGTAAAGAAAGCAGAGGTGGGAAAATTTCACCAAGGGCTACTCGACAAGCATATGCACGGAAACTTTCACAGAAATGTAAAAAAACAGTCCTTGTCGAAGGAGCAATCTTTTGCTTTCCTCAAATCATCAGAACTCAATTCAGGTACAGAGGGTTTTATTTTCGCATGCCAGGACGGTGTCATTTCCACTTTAGCATACCGTGACCGCATATTATGTCAAGAAGTTCCCAGTGAAAGGCAGAGTTGGGTACGTAATTTACTCCAGGTAATTTGCTTTGTTTTCTACAGTAATTTACCACGTAATTTACGTCCGAAATTTTCTACGTGATGTAAATTGCGTGGATGTGGAACTTGCAAATATTTCGATGCCTGTCTGACATAAGTACATAACCTCTGCGTGTGGACTGTGGACATGTGCTTGCCAGTCGTGCAGCAATTATTTTAAATTTTCAAAAATAAGGCAAGAATAAAATAGACACTTAGCTACACTTTTGTCCATATTGTTAAATTTTACTTCCACTCACTCAAAACTAAGGCTTTTCATGGGATGTTTGGAATCCTCGTAGAAATCTTCTTTCTCCTAATTTTAATCATTAATTAATCCAGTAACTAGAATTCTTGAATTAATTAAGGTTTGGTAAGGTTATGTCACGTGTTAGGAAATTCAAAAGTTGAAAACTGACAACCGCCATCATTGTCATGTAATTTACCAGTTTTCTGCAGTTTTCTACGTAAATTACTTCATTCAGGTAATTTACGTAGAAAACCTCGAGTCACGCGTCACTTCGCAACCCTGGTGATAGGTGCAGAGCGTGTCATGCACACGCTGAGTACCTAGAACACATACTATCAGGATGCTCCAAGGGATATAGAGTCAATTGTCCGAAACGAGAAGTGCCAAATTTTCTGGACTACGATTTTTGGGCAGCAGTCTCCGTTGCGCACTCGAGGCCTGACATTGTTCTCCAAGACTTCGAGAAACGAACGATATTCGTGATCGAATTCTCGGCTCCGTCCGAATACAACATCACTGCAAAGGAGAAAGAAAAAGAGGAGAGGTATCAAGACCTTAAAAGGGAGCTGCAACGACTGTACCAAAAATATTCGGTGCGAGTAATTGTCCTTGTGATAGGTGGTCTCGGAGGTGCGAAACTATCACTGGTTCGTAACCTTGAAGCCATACCCACGTGCCAAAAATATGCCAAGGCACTTGCGAGATGGATGCAGAAAGCTGTCATCCTTGGGTCGCTTTGTGTCCTCAAGACACACGAGGGTTTCGCCGGCCTGTCGTTGTGATTCCGTCGTGCCTGTGACCACCCATCTCACGGTTGTGAGACGTGGCCATAGGTGTGTTTTACCGCGGTTCTACTGGGAGCTATTGACATTTTTTAGATGGCAGTTGCTCTTATTGGGACCCTGCATGGAAAAATATAATTTTTCACGGAAAATTATTTTTTGACCAAGGGATGATTTTACGTAAATAAATCAGTTTTTTCTTCATTTAAAATAAAATTATTTGAAATTTTTTTCAAATTTGTGAGATATAACATAAGAACTAATCGCACCGTTTGATTCTATGGAAAAAAATGAAATCCATGAAATGGAAATTTTTTTCAGACAATTTCATATGAAGTATAAATAAATATTTACATAGTACTACGGCACATGATAAAATTTCTGTTTAAAAATTAAATTGAGTTATTCTTATTTTTTAAATTGAAGAATTTGATTCCAGATTGAAGAAATTGATTACAAGTCCACAAAAAATCAAAGTTTTTGTCCTTTGTGCACTTTTTGTGGGACGCACTGTTTATAAGTTGCAGCGTTATAAAAAATTTATTTTAATAAAACTGATGTATTTACCAAATATTAGAGATAAATTATTGATAAACAAAATCTTAAGCTTAGGAAAAAACTCACTCGCGTTTACACTCTTAAAAGAGCAAAGAAATATTGAGATAGATTCGAAAATACTTTTTATAGATTGTTATTTAAAAAATGGTTTTAAATGAAATTTTTGATGAGAAATAAAAATTTTAACAACAATCCACATAAAGTATTTGAGATTCTATATTAGTATAATAAATATTGTTAAATAAATAAGGAAATTGTTTAAATAATGGCTGTGTATCTTTTTGGAAAAAATAACCCAGATTCTACTAAAGATAAGATTCTACTAAACATTTTCTTTCTAAAAAAAAAGAAGTTTCAAGAAGTATTAGTGTTGACTCGATTAACTTCTAAGCAGCTTTTTATTATTTATTAAAATTATAAATAAGAAGATAGCTATTATGTAAATGTTTTTGTAATGAAAAACAAACACATTTCATTCTACTATGAGACACATTCTTATATTTTTTTCAATATTTTTATAAAAATATTATATACGGAAATACGAACTTGAAAATAAAATATGCTTACATCCAGTTTCTTGCAATGTAATAATAGCCATCTTCTAATTTATTTCGAATAGAAATACGTGTATTATAAGTAATATTGCGAAGATTGAGAAAGACGTAGGAATACTTAATCTTAATACCACTAAAAATTTTGAAGCCTGTAAATGTTCGTTTAAGAAACAATCGTAAAACTTGTTAAATGAATTTGATATCTAGTAAAATAAGGTAGCAAGGGAAGAACATTTTTCACCTCATCTAAATCTTAGAGATTTAATTAAATCCTTTATGCAACCAGTTGTAAAAATAAACGATCGATTTTTAATTCAAAGAAAGGCATACCTTTTTTATCATGAATAATCATTTAAAATCATTCCTAATATCTTTATGCGTTTTACAATTACTTTTTGTTGTCCATAATTTATTTGCACATTTCAATTTGGTTGCCGACTTGACGCATGCGCAGTGAATAAAGAAGCGAGTTTTGGGAGCACTGAATCTTCATCCACTGTCTACTTCACTCATACCCAGTAGCGGCGTGAGGGGGGGGGGGCGGTTGGGGCCGTCTGCCACGGGTGCCAAGCACCAAGGGGTGCCAATAAGGGGCAATAAGGGGTGACCAGGGCCGCATTTAGGGTTGTGGGGGCCCCAGGGTCGGTTTCAGTGTGCGGGCCCTTCAGCCTACGCCGCCACTGCTCATACCAATGTGAATTTGTCTCTGAGCCCCACTGAGCGCGCCTCTGAAAATTCTCGCAGACAGTCATGGACGGTTTTCCTGACTCGCTTTCGAGTTCTTAGTTTTTGAGTCACGCACTTATTCAATTCAAGTCTTTGCAAATATGAAGAGTTATTGTATAGCCACTTCATGACTGTATACATTTTTATATGTATATGTATATTCAGTGCATTGGAGTATTTCCTCACAGTGAATTTTTCTTCGACCGTTTTTTGAATAACATAGTTATTCTTCATGAATACAATTAATTTGGTCATACGGTCAACCGTATGACCAAATTAATTGTATTCATGTATACATTTTTGTTGTAAACTGTCTGATAAGAATTCCAAGACTGCTGTTTCTTGAGTGCGCTTGAAAACTTCCATGACTTTTCTTTATTTTTCCATACAAATTTATGACCACTTCATAGAAAGTATACGAGACTTCATAAAAATGATGGCCCGTCCAAAAATCTAGCACTAATCAGGGAAATGTTCCAAGACTTATTCTGCCCGTGCACATTCATGGTTGGAGTGTGTTAAATTGAAATTAAATAATTAATGCAAAATCCTGTACATACGAAACAGAAAATATGTAAAAATGATTACACATATCTTTTTCGTACTTTCTGTGTGTTACTTACAGAATTTCTCATCAATTCTTCAATTTATTTTCGATTAGAAATTTTATTCGCGCTTTCAAAAATCAATTCTTGTAAAAGACACCTCACGCATATTTAGCAAATTGGAATTTATTTGGTATATGCCACTATTTATTTACTCAATTCTGTATTTCTGTTTGAAAAAATTGCAACAAAATAAATTAAGGTATATTTATTAGGTAGGACATATTTCCTGTTCAATATTTCCTGGATTTTGCATTAATTATTTAATTTATCTTGAAGTAAAAATTTAATTCGATACATTCAAACTATCAATGTATACAAACGTGCGCTCAAATCCATGCGAGTAGTAGCATTACTAAAAATTATATTCTGTTATGAAAGTATGGATTGTTAAGCAAAAATTTATGTGCAGGAAATAATTTATAAACCACTATATCTCAGTGTCTTCTCTCAGCCATTTATATTACACACAGTCGTATAGGTCTGGTGATTTGGCAACACTGCATTTACTATCAGTGAATCGGCAGGTGCCTTCCGCTGGCCGACATTTGAAAACTGTCAAATACACTAGAGTCCCGATATAGCCACCGTCTCGGGGGTACCCTCAATGGCCTTCAAGCTATATCGGAACTCTCCAAACCATCAACATTCAGGGCTGTATGAACCATTTCTGTTAAAGTTTTGTCCCAAAAAAAATATTTTCTTGGTATTTTCGCCGTTTTGGTTTTAGATCATAATGAAAGTGACAATTCTTGTGCTCGAAAATCAAACTTTATCAAAGTACCGATTTTTAAGTATGTACGTGATAGTGTGGTTCTTATTTATAGTTAGTGGATTTTTTTTCACGAATATCTCTGCTCTCACCCCCCAGTTTTGTTCGAATGCCCAGAAAAAAATCTTCAAATTTGAGCAAAATCGGTTAATATTTAGGGGTCGCGCAAAAACCATGAAGTTTCTCAGTGATTTAACATGGGAAAAAGCCAGTTTTTGTAAATCTAATATTTGAACCTGATAATATGTTACAAATAATTCCGCGTTTTAGTGTGTTGTTCAGAATTTGTGAGAGAATAAGAATCAATCCTGAATTTTTAGGTTAAAAAATATTAAGCCACTCTTATGGGTCCCCAAAGAAAACCCCATAAGTGACAAATGTGAATTTTACGTAATATTGCGGTTTATTGACGCTTTTTAAAAGTTTTTTTTTTACAAAAATAATCATTGGTCAGTAAATTAAGAATACCCAGTCATTTGTTAACTAATTTTCAATTGTTTAAACAATTTAAATTTGTTTGAATATTTGTTTTTTTCAGCTAACTCGCGAAATGAACGTATTTTCTAGACATTATGAGTTATTTAATCAATAATAACAATAAAATAATTTGTTTCAATAATTTCACAATTATTTAAATAATACGTATTTGTTCAAGCATATATTGTATGTACCTAAAAAAAGCAGGAGAAACATTTTCTCACTAAACTTTCGACAAATTTTAATATTTTTAAGTACTAATTTGTTTATCATGAACACTCGTAGATGTTTGAAGAAATTAAAATTTCTTGAACAATTTTTCTGTTTACATTTTTTTGTTGCTATTTTTCGAAAGATTGACATATTTTTATGTTTTACTTTGCTTTTTGAGAATACTCTTAAATGTTTAAACAAATTAAAACATTTTAAACAATTGAATATTAATTAACAAATGACTAGGTATTCTCAGCGATATCATATTTCCGTAAAATGGACTGTTTTGAAGCACCAGATTTCACTTCATTTAACAGCTCGCATTTCTCTTGGAAAGATAATCGCTTCCTCTTATTATCGTTCGACATTTTTTTACCTTAAACTTAACACTGAAGCGAATTTACTGCGACATATTTGCAACTGACAAAATTACTGAAGCAGACGACACGATCAACCGCGGGGGATACTGCCCGCTTTTTCCATACTCTCCTGCGTTGTTACGAAGTTGCTAGCAGTGCTTCTCTCTCGCCCCCTTGGAAACCCTTGTCTGTTAAATCGGGAACTGCTAAATAGGGACTCTAGTGTAGTAAGATTCAATAGTGAACGTAAAATTTTGAAAATGGTCAAATTTTAATAAAAATGAGTATCTAGGTGTTTTTAGGACAGCTGAATTCGAATTTGGTATCAGAATTTCGAAACTCCAAATGGCCAATACAAAAATTTTTAAATCGTTGCATTTTTATGAAAATGAGTATTTGTAAGTTTTTGAGGTAGTTGAATCCGAATTTGGTATCAGACTTCAAAAATTCAAAATGGAGGATCTAATATCACAATTAAAAAATTGTTAAAATGGTGTAAATTTTATAAGAATTAGTACTTCTACGTTTTCAGAGTCGCTGAATACAAATTTCGCACTAAGATTTCCAAATTTCAAAATTCTAAGGATTTTTTGGGGCCGCTGAATCCAAGTGTAAAAGTAAATTTTTTTCAACTGTTTGGTTGAAAATTAATCTGTTTTACTTGAAATGAGACGTTCTTTTTTTGTTCAGAATTAATTTTCTTGACTGAAAATGTAACTGCTTCGTTAAAAATGACTCTGTTTTAGTTAAGGATTCAACTGTTTTTTTTTTCGAAATTTGTCGTTTTTTTGTTGAATTTAACTGTTTTTGTTTTCAAATTAAAACCTTTTTTGGTTGAAATATTACATATTAAATTGTGAAAAATGCATTTTTTGGTAGAACATACATGGTTTTGATTCAAAATTCACCTATTTGGTCGTGAATGAACTTTTCTGTAGAAAATCGGTCTTTTTGTCTCGAACAGGTTAAGAATTTATAGTTTGTTGAAAATTAATTTTTTTGGTTAAAAATTAAACTATACTTATTTCAGACTAACTATTTTATTAGAAATTCTTTTGTTTTTGTGGAAAAATAATTTTTTTATCTGAAAAGTTACATTCCACTTTTGGCTGAAACTGTATATCTTATCAGTTAAAAATTCAACTATCTGGTCGTAAATTAACTTTTTTCTTGGAAATTCATATTTTTGGTTGAAAATTAAACTATTAATTTGAAAATGTAACTAATCTGTTGGAAATTTTTTGTTCGTTTGTTAGAACTTAATTTTTTATCTAAAATAGTATATTGTGCTATAAGTTGAAATAGCGAGAGATTTGAAACGAGTGTGAAGTTAGCCACCCTCGCTCCGCTCGGGTGGCTAACTTCACACATGTTTTAAATCGTCGCTTTTTCAATGTATGGGACACGATACTATTTTTATAATTTGTTTAAAAAGTGCTAGTTTTTGTTTACCTGTTTTTTGTGTAAAAAGAAGGCGATTTTTTGTCGATTGGCGCAACAATTACACCGCATTTTCGGAGAAACTGACGGTGTTTTAGGTTAGGGACGGAGTCGGAAAATAGAATGAAGTTGGCTGCGCACGATGTACGAGTACACCCGAGGCAGCACGAACACACCCGGGGTAACACAAAGCATTTTGCACTTAATTTACTTTTTTCACTGTGCCTCACTTTTGTCACTGCTGCCATTTACTTTTTCCACTCCATCCGTCCACTTTTTTCACTGTTGCCCGGAAAGGTCGGCACTGCGCATGCGCCACGTCATCGACCTGAAATCGGTCACTTTTTACACCAAAAACAGGTGGAAAAACTGGCACTTTTTTGCAAATTATAGAAAAATATAATTATTTCACTTTTTGTTGAAAATATATCCTTATAAGTTTTTGATTCAACTATTTAGTGGAAAATTCATGTACTTTGTTGAAAAGTCGTCCTCTTGGTTCTAACATTAATCTTCTTTGTTGAAAATTCACCATTTTGGTCAATTAAATATTTTTTTAAAGTTATTATCTGAGAAGGTAACCATTCGATTTTTGTTTGAAAACTTATAGTTTTTAGTTGAATATGCATGTATTTTATTGAAAATTCCTCCTTTTACTTTAAAAATTCATCTTGTATGGTAGAGAGATGGATCAGGAAGAATCAACAGTTTCTCGCTGACCCATCGCGTCTCTTCAGCGATCTCCCTGTTTCTGTAAAAAAATCCACCCAAGCCCAAGGAGGTAGACACTTTTTGGAGAGAGGTATACAAAATCCCGAAAACACTGGAGTTGAAAGAAGATACTGACAATATCATCTGCTTCAAGGAGTTTTGCGACAACCTTATAAAATCCGAGGAGGAATGTCCATCAGTCACTGGCGAAGAGGTGAAAAAAGCACTTGGAGGCACGAAGAACTTTTCCGCTGCTGGAACAGATTGTATCAAGAACTTTTGGTGAAAGAAGTTCACTTGCATACACCAACATTTGGCGCGCATATTCACCTCATATTTAAAGTCGGAGACGCCCATTCCGCAGTGGCTGGTGTTAGGACGCACTATACTTCTGCCGAAAAAAGGCAATTTGTCTAACCCTGAGAATTACAGGCCAATAACTTGTTTGAACACACTGTATAAGATCGTTACAGCTGTCCTAAACAACAGGATTGTTCGACGAATTGAGCCTGTATGGCAAGAGATGTACGAACAACGTGGTTCGAAAAAAGGTGTAGCAGGCTGTCGAGAGAACCTGCTAATTGACAGGTGTGTCTGTAAAGACGCTGCAGCCCATCAGTGCGTCCTATTAATGGCCTTGGATTGATTACCGGAAAGCTTTCGATTCAACCTCTCATAGACTTATCATCTGCTGTTGGAAAGCTTGAAGGTACATCGACACATAGTGAGATGCATAGAGAGATTGATGCCTCTTTGGAAAACTAGATTTACTATTTCATCTAGAAATTATCGTCTGATAACGAACAACGTCACCTTCCAGAGAGGCGTCTTTCAAGGTGACACCATGAGCACTTTGCTTTTTTGCATCACACTTCTGCCTCTATCTATGCGCGAGCATAAGGTCACTCATGTACTTTATATGGATGACCTGAATATCTATGCCTCTGTTGAAAGCAAACTTCAATCAGCTATGAATATCGTCAAGAACTACACAGGAGAGATTGGAATGGACTTTGGTTTGGACAAGTGTGCCAAAATTCACCTGAAGAAAGGAAAGATTACTGGCGTTCCCAAGGACCCTTAGCTTGTGGATATAAGTGCTATTAGACATCTTAACACTGGAGAGACCTATACATAACTGGGTCTGCCTCAAAGCCGCATTCAGGACGTATCATCAGTGAAGGAGTCTCTCCGAAGCAGATACAAGCATCTTCTTCGACCGATTTGGTCTTCTAATCTGTCGGCGTTGAACAAGGTACCTGCGACTAACATGCTTGCCGTCCTGGTTCTAATCTACTCGTTAGGGGTGGTTCAATGGATGAAGAACGAGCTTAAGGCCCTTAATGTCACCACACGTAAGATCATGCATATGCAGAAAAGCTTGCATATCAATTCGTCAGTTCCGCGATTATACATTTCACGCCGTCAAGGCGGACGCGGACTTCTGACTCTCCAGTGTCTTCATAACCGAATTGTTCTAAGTACAGCTTACATCGTTGCTAATGGCAGAGATCCGCTGCTAAAAATGGTCAGGAATCACGAGATGATTGGCGAAGAAGCGTTCCTTTACAAAGCCGCGAAGCAAGCGGCAGAGACCCTTGGCCTGAATTTTAACATCAGAAGTGAGGAAAGTGCATTACTCCATCTAGAGGCTTCACGTCTAAAAGCCGAAGTAGAGAAGGCAGAGGTTGGAAAATTTCACCAAGAGTTACTCGACAAGCATATGCATGGAAACTTTTACATAAATGTAGAAAAGCAGACCTTGTCAAAGGAGCAAACTTTTGCTTTCCTCAAATAATCAGGGCTCAAGTCAGGTACAGCGGGTTTCATTTTTGCATGCCAGGACGGTCTCATTTTCACCTTAGCGTACCGTGCCGGCATTTTATGTCAAGAAGTTCCCAGTGATAGGTGAAGAGCGTGTCATGCACACGCTGAGTACCTAGAACACATACTATCTGATTGTCCGACCCACGCAGGAACGACGTACATCCATACACATAATGCGGCCCAAAGAGTACTTTATTACCATCTTTGTCGCTCTTACGGTGCTGGCCGCGACCCTGCCCTGCCGAACGCTCCAAGGGATATAGAGTCAATTGTCCGAAACGAGAAGTGCCAAATTTTCTGGAACTACGATTTTCGGGCTGCAGTCTCCGTTGCTCACTCGAGACCTGATATTGTTCTCTAAGAATTCGAAAAACGAACTATATTTGTGATCGAATTCTCGGCTCCGTTCGAATACAACATCACTGCAAAGGAGAAAGGATCACTGCGAAATCTCTCACTTCGCATTCAGACGTAATTCAAGATTTAGACGTTATATGCGAACTCTCGTATTAAAAAGTATTGTGCTTCCGTCCTAATCCGAGGTTGTCGCAAAGCAGATTTCCAGAGAACATCTCGTGAATGTGAAGCAATACTTTTTAATTTGACGTTTTTTGCAGGGTTGACCTCGTGTGGCAATGCCTACTTTTCAAACGAGTATTCCATGCGTGTATTAAAAGAAAATGATTTCAAACGTCGTGCGTTACTTTACATTTCCGTTACCTGAAAATCAAGTAGAGACAACATGATCGTTACTTTTTTTAAAGCAGCGCGTTACCGTTCACGTTACAAAAGAAATATCTTTCCTAGTAACGCATTGAAAGAAACGTGTTGCTGCTAAACACTGCAGAAAACGTTAAATATTCAAATATTCATATTATCGTATACTTATCCAAATATTCATTGAGGGCAATAGGAGTTAAATCGATCAGAAAATAATAAATTTTTTTTAAAAAATGCTGTTTTTAACCTTCTAACAAGAAAAGGCTTTGGGGGCCTTTGAAAAATACGTAACGCCTGAATGGGGTGGGGGAGGGTCATCTCCAGTGTTGAGCCAATTTTAAAGTTACATACATTCACTATAGATAAAACTTTACGTAGAGGAGGGGGGGGGGGTATTTTTTTTATTTTGGTGAAATTTAGTCAATTCATCCGGGGTAAAAAAATTGTTGCATGTGATCTCTCGGATAGTATAGTAAACACAGAAAAAGCTAGGAATAAAATTTGTTGCAGGAAATTTTTAACAGCGATAAAGTTTTGTTCAGCCAACTTCGCGTCTTTCAAAATACATGTGTTCGTCATGGAAAAACAAAAGAAATTTTAACCGATATTTGTGTAAAGTTTATCCTGTGAAGTTAATTTTTGTTGCAGGGAATCTTTCGTCGGAAATCGATGTAAAGTTTACCTTCTGCTTTTTCTGTGAAAGTATGGCATTTGAGACGATCCCATACTTCATGTATGTTTGAATGAAGTATAGTGGATGTATAGCTCAAATATAGCTAAAGTAGAACAATGTAAAGTTGAAGTGTAGGGGAAGTATTTTTAGTGAATATCTGAGAAGTATAGCTGCAGTATAACTGAAGTATAGATAAAGTATAGCTGATTTTCAGTCAATGTACGGCTGAAGTATATATTTCAAGTATAACTCAAGTATGCAGATTATGTCTAAAGTATAGGAACAGTATAGCTATAGTAGGTATAGCCGTATTTATAGCTGATGGGAGATAATTAGTTATCTGAAATACGTGAAAATAGAGATCCAGAATCTTGATTTTGACAATCTCAAAGAATATTGTTTGTGGATTCTAAAATAAGTAAAATGTCGATTGTAACATAAATTGTTTAACATTATGAAATTAAACACTCAACATTTCACCTAAGTAACAATTCTATTAAACCTTTTTATGCCATTAATATTGTGTTTAGGAATCAAATATTCTGGATCTCTTACCAATATATATGGCATAAGAGTCATATAAGTAGTCCATTGTATATCCGTTGCATATTGTATATCCTCACGAACAATATTCAAAACATATTTGTATCACGAAATCACTTCGCGGAGAGAAAAATGTAGGCATTAGCGCGTGAACATTTGTCACGCATTAATTCTAAAAGTGCGGGCGAAATTTCCAAGAGCCTCCACGGACTTTGTCGGTGAGTCTTCTTGCGATTTGCCTTTAGGCCACGCCTTCTGCGAACATTTAGTGGTGCGAACGTGTCAACAGGCAGAAGGCGTGGTCTAAAGGAAAATCGCAAGGAGACTCACCGAGAAAGTCCGTGGAGGCTCTTGGAAATAAAACAAGAGACGCCTGTGATATGCGCCTGATGAATAGTCCATGCGTTATGTTAGTGCCTTGAACTCTCTTGCGCTAAACCCCGGATTTTTTTCTCCGTGAATTGAATCGCGAACTTTCTAACTTTTTGGACGAGCTAACATTCATGATACATTATATTTTATCACGTTGCTAAGGTATCTTGAAGAACAAATGAGTGCAATTCTATGCCCAATACTTGTGCCATACTTAAGTATAAATCAAGTATAATCTGTACTTCATATGTACTTCTGTATGGGATCGTCTCATTTACCATACATTTTTTTATACTTTGCACTGTAAAAAAAAAGTATCATTTCAAGGCTAGTTTCCGGTATTGAAACAGTCCTCTAAAAATATAGTCTCGAGTGGCTCTATTCTAATGCCTTTTTATTTTGATGCCACTAAACGACGTTTTAGTACAACTTTTTTGGATTGAAACAGGACCGAAGTGAGAATCAAATTTTTTCTGTTTCAAATGTTTTCTGTTCCTCTTAAGCATGAAGCTGCAAGAAATTAAAACAATTGCCCTGTGCATTATTTTAGTTCGCTAGTACGTACCACTTTTCAATCTGAAGTTAGCAAAGTAGAATAGCACGAACGAAGGCTTCAAAAAAAGACGATTTGGTATTATAACAGGACGCTGAAAAAATGATGCTCAAATAAAATGGAACCATAGTTTTTACAGTGTGGAAAGTCAATGATTGGTCACTCCCATACTTATGATTTTTACACAGAGAAATTTTTTGAAGACAGTCATATTTCTCAGTTCGTCGGATGTTAAAATGTTTAATATTTGTTCTAAAAGTATTCTCTGAAGCAAAGAAATACCGTAATTTAACATTTAAATCCTTTTGCAATTAATGTTTTTATTCGAGGTTGAAAACCAACCAAAATAAAAAATCAAATTTAAAACATTTTTTCTACGAGCCGATTAGAAAGTCCATCTTGGATTGAAAATCCTACCAAGCCCATCCGGTTTGGGTTTACAAAATTTGACACAAACCTAAAAATTACGGACATATAATGGTCTTGAATTGATCTGTAGAATCGCCGTACGTATTTTGGAAACTAAATTATTGGAAAATAGCAAACACTTGTAACATTTTTAATCTTTTCGAAACTTCCCCACTTTATATTTTGCGGACTTTTGGTGGCGATTTTTTAATGGAAACTACACTCGCTAGAGTGTCAACGTTGGTTTGTTTCAAACAAATATTTTACTGACTGCGATAAGCAGGCGCTAATCCGAGGTTTAGGGCCAGCTTAACTTCGGAGAGGTGGATTGGGGAGTCTGACCCAGGGTAATAAAAATTATTGGTTTCATTCGTGCGATCGATCTCGTTCGTATTCCATAGACTTTTCCATTCTACTTGGTCGTGGAGATGGAGAATCTGAATACAAAATTTGCAGCTGGCGTCTTCGCCTCCCTTCACTCCAGCCAGGAGGCTATTGTATGTACCTGGGCACGGGCTAGACTTTTGTTCCGGGCTATTGTTGAGGATCGTCTGGTGCAGCGGGTGACTTTGGATTTAAGAAAAAAATTGTAATCCGAAGGACCTGAGAAAAAAAATTGGTAAGTTGCCGCACCGGGGCGAAGTTGCATATCTCCGGACCCTTTGTGGGATTTGCTCAATTTATTAAAAATAATACTTTGTCGGAGCTTTTTTTACAATGAAGGAGAAAAATTAATTCTCGACACCTTTTTTAGGGTCTAGAGTACGTCTAAAGTGTGAAAGAATCGGAATTTATGAAACTTTCATCTTACATTCATGGAATGCGTGATCTATATACAACAGGGCATTGAACGCCAATTTGTTCGAAATTGAGTTAACATTGGAATTTGATTCTAGGCACACGTCTGCACTGTATGCAGTAGGGTGGTCCAAATTTTGTTTTCTTCGAATTTTCATGCATGTCCTCTCCAAAGTTGATCAAGTCAGGCTCCCAGGCTGCGATGTATTCCTGGCGTGCATTAAAGTTTGGCTAAGATTTTTGCAGAAAATAGGGGTGGAGTTCCGAAAAGCGCTTACCTCCGATTGATTTGAAACTCCGTATACTTATGTATTTTGACGTGCTGATCACGAATATGATAGTGAAAATACCCACAAATTTGATTTCAAGGTCAAAACCCCAAAAAACTATAAAAATTTCATGTTTTTCCATTTATTTCAGTAAATAATGAAAATTTAGAAAAAAGCTTCAAACAAAAGTTTTAGATCTTTCAAAAATACATATTTTATGTTCAATATGTTTTCACCCTACGACTGACCGTTTTAGAAAAAAGAAGGGAAATGTCGGTACGAAGTGTAGAATTGCTTAAGTCACACACGGCACCCATTCCAACGTGTCATGGGGGGCATGAAGGGGGGCCCCTATGACTGGCCACAGAAATAACTTAGGTTACACACGACCCCCTTTCCAACGTCTCATGGGGGGCAGGAAGGCACCCCTATGACTTGCCACCGAAATAATTTAGGTCATACACGACCCCCTTTCCAACGTGTCATGGGGGGCGGGAAGGCACCCTTATGACTTTCCACAGAAATAATTTAGGTCACACGCGACCCCCTTTCCAACGTGTCATGGGGGCGGAAAGGCACCCTTGTGACTTGCCAAAGAAATAGTTTAGGTCACACACGACCCCCTTTCCAACATGTCATAGGGGGCGGGGAGGCACCCCTGTGACTGGTCGCATAAATAACTTAGGACGCATACCATCCCCATTTGTTCCCTAATGTTTCGTGGAATCATATCTTTTGCCATTAACCCATTTGTTTTAGCATTAATGCCTACTTACAGTTAGTACTCGCGTGCTGTTGGACCATCGTGGGTGTGGAGAACCCACACTTGTAGTTGTTTACTACAAGAAACTATCGACCTGGAAACACTACCCGAATCGGGTAGTGTCACGCCTACCCCGAAAGGGAAATGTCCTAATGGTATACATACGCACTTCGCCGCGGGAATATTTATCGTCTATTTTCTCGAAAACTATCAGTCGTAGGGTAAAAACATATGCAACATAAAATATGTATTTTTAAAAGATCTACAACTTTTGTTTGAAATTTTTTTGTAATTTTTTTTTATTTATTGGAATAAACGGAAAAACATGAAATTTTTAGTTTTTTGGGGGTTTGACCTTAAAACTCAAATTTGCGGGTATTTTCACTATCATATTCGTGATCAGCGCGTCAAAATACATAGGTGTACGGAGTTTCAAATTAATCGGAGGTAAACACATTTTCAAGTCCGTGAGAGACTACTCATGTGTACTATAATGTGCTTATGTGTCAAATAAGAATGCAAAATAAATTAATAGTTATTTGTGATACAAGTGCGTAAAATAGGTGATTGTGTGCGAGTGTGAATTTTGCAGCATAAGCCGGAGGCTTCAAGCATGAGTCGGTGGTTAGCGCACGAGCGATGCGAGTGCGAAAACGTAGACGAGTGCTTCGAACCGCAGGCGAATGATGCAATCATACGAGTTACCAATCACCTACGCGTACGTGTATCACACGCTATTTTTTGCAACGCCCGTCCGAAAAAGTTGTCAGGAGGTGGTAACGAAAAATACTAATCTTATATTGCATAGAGTGAAGAAATTACAAAAAAAAAAATTTTTCAATGTTTGAAAAAAAATTTAAAAAAAAAAATGTTTTGATAAAAATGTTCTGAAAAAAAATGTGTGCAAAAAAATGTTTATAAAAAATTTTGTGGGAAAAAATTGTTGAAAAAAAAATTTTGTAAAAAAAATATTTCCCAACAAAAAATTTTGTGAAAAAAAATTTTGAAAAAAAAAAATTTTTTGAAAAAAATTTGTTGGCAAAAAAATATTGGAAAAAATGTTGGCGTTTACGCTTTTGTGCCCCCCCCGGGGGGGGGGGGGGGCTACGAAACCCTAAGAACAAAACTTCAATCATTAAAACATTCGTTCAAGTTAAATGTAAATTTATTTCAAGAAGATACCAACACCAGTGTTTAAAGTTACCTATGCCAGTGTCTAAAGTACCTCATTTCGAATGTGCGCATGCGCAGCTTTTTCACCAGTGTCTAAAGTAGGCCATCTTCAAACTGCGCATGCGCGAAAAATTTTTCACGCACAGTCTGCTCAAATAAGGTACTTTAGGCACCATCTACATGCATGCAAACGTCAACTTTAGAGGTGGGTGTTGCAAAAAGTATTTTTTGCAACACTCACCTCGAAAGTACTCCGTTCCATGTAGCTAAATTATACGCGAAGTGACTCATTCCGGATAACAATGCGGGAATAATATTGGCGCATGCGCAGTTCCATTCTGATATACTTTTCACATCAGCGGAATGTATGCGCATGCGCACTTTGCAGATAAGCAACTTTCCACATCGCGACAATTCGGGGGCAACGTAGCAATTAAATTAAATTTAATTAGCTCAGTGTTTTAATGATTGAAGTTTTGTTTTCAGGGCTTCGTAGCCCCCCCCCCCCCCCCGGGGGGGGGGCAAAAGGGCATAAATGCCAACATTTTTTTCCAACAAATTTTTTTTTTCAAAATTTTTTGTTCACAAAATTTTTTTGTTCAAAATTTTTTTTCACAAGCATTCTTTTTCAAAATTTTTTTTCACAAAATTTTTTTTTTCAAAATTTTCTTTAACAACAATTTTTTAAAACAAATTTTTTCACACATTTTTTTTTCAACATTTTTTTCACAACATTTTTTTCTAACATTTTTTTTACAACATATTTTTTCAAAAATTTTTGTTCACAAAATATTTTTTCAACAATTTTTTTTCACAACATTTTTTGTCAACAATATTAAATTAGTATTTTGCGTTACCACCTCCTAACAAATTTCTCGGAAGGTTGTTGCAAAAAATAGCGTGTGATACACGTGCGCATAGGCAATTGCTGACTCGTGTAATTTCAGCATTCGCTTTCAGCTCGTTGGCAATCGCCTATTTTGCGCACTTGTATCACAAATAGCTATTTTGCAAGACCCATCTCTAAAGTTGCACTTCATGTGCCACAAAGTTATGTCTAAAGTAAGTCTTTAAAGCACGGTGATGTCACCGTACATAATGTACGGTCATTATGCACGCTGACGTCACAGGTGTGTGTAAAGTATGCCCATTGTGCACAGGTGACAATTTTACACATTCTTCACGAATTGGTGAGTTAAATCACAACCAGAGTTGAATAAGCAATGAACTGCAGGTAAAGTACATTATCAATCACTCTCTCAATCAGCAACTTTCTCGGTTGGGTGTTGCAAGAAATAGTGTACAACACATGTGTGTACATAGGAGATTATTACGAATGTGATTCTAGCATTTGCCTACGGCTCATCCTGCAAACTTCACACTCGTAATAATCACCTGTTTCAGTCACTTGTATCGTTAATAACTATAAAAAATTCTTTAAAAATACATTATTCAAGTGGGAAACATTTTGCAAGTGGATTCTATTGGAAGAAAGTATGTTTTGCTTTTAAAATTTGTAAGTAGTTGAAAATAATTGAATGGGATCAAATGAAATTATGATGTATGTACTACTCTAACTTCTATAACCTATAATCGTTAACCCGTGTTTTTTAAGTAATTTATATTATCGTGAAAAAAATTACCAAGGAAAATAATAGTAAATTGATCATCACATACCTTTGAGTGATAATTTTAAATTTTATTTCACAGATCAATCAAAATTTGTTTCTTGAGGAAGAAGACGGAGAAAGCCTTTCAGGATCCAATCCGAAAATGTTTCACTTAAATTTATAGAATTTTAATACTTTTTGACTTTTGAATTGCTTTTCTAAAATTTCATTTAATTGTTTTTGAATTCATGTAGAATTTCCTTAAATTCATTTAAACTTATTTAAATTCTCCTCTTCATAAAATTTATTGGTGAAATTATTTATAATATGTGATTCATTAAATTGATCAACTGTATCGATTTTTCATAGTGTTTTCTTAAGATTTAACCTTTTCTAAAATAATCCTTAATAATTTATTGGGATATATTTAAGAAATTACTTATGATTAGTGGTTAAAAATAATTTAACTCTGAAAACTTTATAAAATTATTTATAAGGCTAAATTGTAGTAAGCGAAAGAAATAAAATAACATGGGTTGAAAGTAAAGCAATACTATTTATTTGTTGGATGCAAATTTTTTCTCCGCAAGTACTGCAACTTTCATATCACAGCCCTTTCGATTTAAAGCACTTTATATTTTCGCAGGGTTGTCAATATCAATGCCCAAATCATTCATTTCTTCAATAACACCTTCGTCTCGTTGTCAAGTTCGATTTTAACTTCTTATTCCTAAATTATTCAAGAAAAGCAACGGTGGAAGGTTACAGGTTATAGAGGTGGAGAAATTGTACATGCATCACGCAATTTCATTTAATTTCAGTCAACTATTTTTAATTTCTTTCAAATTTTAAATGTAAAAAATATTTTCTTTCATGAAAATCCACTTGCGAAATCTTTCACCTTCGAATACAGTATTTTTAATAATTGTTATTACTTAAGTACTCAGGACTAGCCACAAGAATAAATGAGCAGAATCTAGCAGATCACAAACGCTCGATATCTGTAAACAAATTGGTTTCGGCTGTTGAAATAGCTGCCATCGAAATGGAAGTGGAACATCAGCTTCCTATTGATGAACTTCCATTGGAAGATGTGGAAAACGAAAACTTGATTGCAGCTGAAGACATAGGTGCTAGGGATAATGAACATCAAGTACCGGATGGACTAGAACCACATCCGGATATCATAAACGATGATATAAACAGCGAAGTCCCAGAAAATCTACTTAACCTTGAAAGGAATTTTGGTCATGCTCTACTAGAGTTCAGACATGTAGAACCAACACAAAGGCATTAACTGCCCAAGATGAACATCATAAATGATTTGCGTGCACTAATAGAACACCTAAACAGCAAGGTTTTACCTATGCATTTGAACGCAACACAAAATGCGTTAGAGGTGCAAACTCTTGTATACTGTGCAGCTGTGGCAACCGTTAGAACGTTGGACCGTAGAAATAGGCCTATAAATGCAGTCTTTGCCCCAAGTCAGGAGCGAGATCCGCCATGGAAGATCAGGTTGGATATGGATGTCAGCAAAGTAAGGTGCAAATTGGGTCGACTGGCTCAATATAAAAAAGGAAATCGAACCAGAAAGCTGATACACCATGTTATTAAAATCATCCACCCTCGGTACATCGAGACATTGACACCAGCAATATTGGATGAGATTATATATTCCCGGCGGCAGAGACTTGATGTTCTCACTGCTAGACTGCGTCGGTACAAGAAAAGTAGTGCAAGAAGGCAACAAAATCGAACCTTTCAGACAGACGAAAGAAGGTTCTATCGTGAACTGAGTGTGCAGCAAAATAACCAGCAAGACACCGAAGACCCTCAATTGGAAGAAATGACTAACTATTGATCAGACGTTTGGGGAAAAACTAACAGAAGCAATTTGGACACTGCGTGGTTCCAACTAGAGAAAGCAAGAGCAAGCAATAACCCTGAAAGGGAGCTGACGAACATCACAGCTTTAGATGTTTCAGTGGTTTTGAAAAAAGCATGTAACTGGAAAGCTCCAGGTCCGGACATGGTGCACAATTTCTGGTATAAGTACCTCACTAGTTTGCATTCTGCGTTGGCACGTTGTTTTCAGAAGATCATCGAACATCCAGATCTGATGCCAGGCTTTATGCTGCAGGGTACTACGTATATGTTGCCTAAAAAACCAGACGCTCATAATCCATCTGAATTTCGACCCATAGCCTGTCTTCCAACAATATATGAATGTCTTACAGCTATCATAGCAGATAAGGTTTATTCTCACTGTGACGAGAATGACATCCTTACAGAAGAACAAAAAGGATGTTGTAAAAACTCCCAAAGCAGTAAAGATCTAGTCACCATAGACGCTGTTGCCATGACGCAAGCTTGTAATCACCAAAGGAACTTGCACATGGCATACATTGACTACAAGCAAGCGTTTCCTTCCGTACCACATGACTATTTGCTTGAAGTCTTGAAAGTATACAAAATTTGTCCACGCATCATTGACTTCCAAAGTCGTGCGATGATGCTTTGGGGTACAAGAATCAAGTATTTTGATCATGGACAACCGAGGATAACTAGATCAATACGCATTAAGACGGGTATATTCCAAGGAGACTCCTTCAGTGCATTATGGTTCTGTTTAGCGTTGAACCCACTGACTAAAACTTCAAATAGCATGTCTCATGGGTTCCGAGTAAATGATAATGAGGATGGTCATCAAGTGACCCATCTTCTATACATGGATGACCTGAAGCTATACGCTAGTTTGGACGAGAAACTGCAGCAAGTGATTGATGTTACAAAGCAGTTTTCCAATGATACCAACATGGAGTTTGGACTAGATAAATGCCGAACAGTGCATTTAACCAGAGGAGAATTAGGGACCGCAGAGATAGAGAAAGATTTCGGGAATGACATCGAGGCAATGGCTGAGGGCGAGTCATATAAATACCTGGGTATTCTTGAATCTGAGGGTATTCAGCATACGATGGTTAAAAAAAGCCTAACGACTGCCTTCACTACAAGACTCAGATTGGTTCTGAAGAGTTCTCTTAACTCGGCAAACAAGATCAGGGCAATCAACACCTACGCCATCCCTGTTCTCACGTACTCCTTTGGGCTCATCAAATGGTCGAACACTGACCTCGAACGATTAAACCGAATCATCCGCGTAGAAATGACGAAACACCAAATGCACCACCGTAATTCGGCGAGTGAAAGGGTAGTTCTACCACGACATAGAGGGGGCAGAGGCATTGTAGATGTCAGAAAACTGTGTGAGTCACAAGTTACACAGTTGCGAGACTATTTTAACAGCAAGCGAGATGTTACGCTTTACAACACCATCTGTAAAGCGGATCTTGACTACACGCCCTTGAATTTGTCCTCAGAGGAGGTCTTGAATATCAGGGTAGAAACCATAGAGGAATTAGAAACGCATCGGAGACAGAAAGCCATCCACAGCGAACACCCCAAAACGCTAGATCAATATGAAGTGGATAGTGAGGCATCCAATATTTGGCTGAGAAAGGGACTCCTGTATCCAGAAACGGAAGGATTCGTCATTGCGATTCAGGATAGAGTTGTCAGCACCAGGAATTATCGCAAACACGTGTTACATCAAGACGTGGTTGACCGGTGCCGATTATGTGGAGATACCAACGAATCCATCGAGCACATTATTGATGGTTGTCGCGTAATGGCTCAAAGAGAATATACGCACAGACATAATGATGTGGCGGGCATTGTACATCAACAACTTGCCTTAAACCTAGGACTCTTAACAGAATGGATGCCTTTCTATAGATACATTCCAATGTCCGTTTCAGAAAATGAAGATTACATCTTATATTGGGATGTGACTATCCAGACGGATCATTACATTCGAGCCAATCGACCTGACATCGTGATGCGAGATAAAAAAGGTGGAAGAGTCTACATCATCGACATTGATTGTCCGCTCAACCGAAATTTGCGGGCAACCTATACAACCAAGATTTATAAGTATAGCGAGCTAAGGCATGAAGTTAAGGCAATACGGAGGAATTTGAAACATACATCTATTCATCTTATTGTGATTTCGGCTACAGGCAATGTGCACGCAAGATGCAATGAACATCTTGAACATTTAGGAGTCAGTAGGGTACTGGCGGCAGCTCAAAAGGTGGTTTTATTAAACACCTGTCGCATTGTAAGAAACTTCCTAGACCATCAGGAAGCAAGTGACTGAGAACCTATGGCGTGATACATGGTAGCTCTGAAAAAGCATCCAGAGGCGACTGGTGTCACCTTCAACACTCACGGCCGCTGTGTAAGGATAACAGCGGCAAAGCCAAACTGTAAACTACATCATGCTTCTAATTTTGTACCTACAACATCATCGTAAATGATTTCAAACAACGTATTGAAATAACTTATAACATCCTGATCTCATCAGTCACTTGACTTAGTCCGTGGCTATGACGAAAAACCGGGTTCACCCGAGAAAAAGTATGAAAAAAAAGAATTATAATAATAATTTATGTATATTAGCTATTATTATTTATTTATTTAGCTGCCGTTTCTTTATCATCCCCTAGTAAGTCGAGATCATCCGCATATCCAAGAATTTTTATTATCCCATTGAGGGTAGCACCGGTCGGATTCGCCTGCACTTGCCTAACCACGTATTCTAAAACTAAGTTAAAAAGGACGCACGAAAGTGCATCGCCCTGTTTCAGGCCATCGCGGATCGAAAACTCTTCATATAAACTACCGTTTACGCGTATTCTACCCCTACTGCCGCTTAAGCAAATTTCGATAAGTCTAACCAATTTTCTTGGCACATCCAAGAACTCTAGGATCCAGTACATTCGTGCGCGTATAATAGAGTCGTAAGGAATAATTTAGAGCCTCGGTGGCTCAGTTGGTTAGACGCTCGGACTTCATCTCAGAGGTCCGGGGTTCGATCCCTGAGCCGGTACCTTTCGGAATTTTTCTATGTACCTCTACCGAGGTTCTGGTGGTTCGGAACCCACCTTAAGCTGTAGGTCCCCCCATCATGCACTTGACTGCAACCCAGTCCGTGAATGATGGGGTAAAAACCAGGCTTCGTCCAATATGTCAGGGCACACGCTCTTATCAGGTCACTTGATTGCATTTTAATAATGCGTCCGTGACTGATAATATATACCGGGACAACCCCGTGCATAATATTCAAACAAACAAAAAATCCAACTCTACCCAAAAATGCCTTCGACATATTGGGCTGTAACCATCTTAAGCCTGAGAGAAAAATGAGTTTCCTCATTTTTTGATTATCATTATTATTATTCCCTTTTGGTGTAGGCGCGACTTGCTCGGTTGAAAAATATTGAAATAGGTATATAGGTGTAAAGTAGGTCGGTATATGGGTATAAGGTAGATAGGTATATAGGTGTTAGGTATAGATGTTTTAGATTGATCTGGAGTTTTCGTGTTATTTATTTAAATGCCACGTTCACTCCGCAACACTGCTCCGACCCAGGTTGCTGATCAATCTCTCTAGCGATCACCCCAAGTGAGGAGCCTCATAAAATTGTTATGTATCGTTCCCCACTTGGGCCCATTAGTATCCAAGGTCTTTGTTTCAGGCATCATTCACTCTATTGTCACTCTGTTTATAAACTATTTGTCGCCACACCTTAAACACCACGAATTTTGTTTTATTCACGTTAATTTTGAGGCCCATGTTCTTCATGCTTGTATTAAGTTTATTCAACATTCTTTGCAAGTCTTCGACTGATTCTTTCATAACAATCTTGTCATCTGCGAAAGCCAACACACGTACCTTGACGGTTTCGAGATCTACACCTTCTTCGTCGAAGAGGGCAGTTCTTAGACACTTATCCATGAATATGATAAATAGCCACGAGGACATAACGCATCCTTGTTTCACGCCTTGCATAATATCGAACCTTTCGCTCTCTTTCCCATTTACCCTTACACTCGCTTTACTACCTGTATATATTGTTTTTATTGCTTGTAGGAGCCCTCCAGTTACTCCATACTCTTTAAGGACTTCCCAAAGTTTACTTCTATTTACCTTGTCAAATGCTTTTTCTAGATCAATAAATGCACAGAAGACTTTCTTCCCTACTCTCAAACTTTTTTCTGTGACCTGTCTTAGGTTAAATATCTGATCTGTACATGATCTTCCTGGCATAAATACACTTTGGACTTCTCATATCTTCTCTTCTGTAATTTCCATTACCCTACACGCAGAAAAAAGGAGCGTAATATTTACTATTCAAGAAATATAAAGTGTTTCATGTAACCGTGACAGTAAAAACTGCTCTTAATGGAGGGGTGAAAATGTCAAAATCACTTAGCATTTCGTAAATGTCACAGTGAAAGTAGGGTGAATTTAACGGCAATCCTTTAGTAAAATAAACCTCTATTCCCTGGTGTGAAATACGGTAAGATATGTAAAACCCACTGAACCGAGATTACAATAGTGGTGCAGTGAACATTACAGATGGATCGGTACATGCTACCGATCCGAATAGCTTGTTTAGCCCGCCCTCAAAGTCGTAATAACGCAACCTATCCGCGCGGACCACCGAATGAATTCATGACGCCATCGGCAATAGATGGATTGCATCACCTATTAAACATTTATTTTTGACATTTCTCTGACAGTCGTAACATTACTCCATATTCTCACTCAGTAATGAAGGGGTTTCATAATGAATAACAAAATTTTGGATGGCAAATCTTATTCACAGGTCACGTACAGTTGGGAGTTTATTATGGAGCAAGACGTTTTCGCGTTCCGCGACTGTTACAGCTGACTTGTATGGATATATATATATATATATATATATATATATATATATATATTTATATTTACTTGTATGTATATATGAGGTAAATGCGAGAACTTTTGTCGTGTGCCGCTATGGCATGAACGCGTATTCAAAAGTCGTTACCGAGGTCGCCACCTTAGTTACAAATGCATTTCGGAATCATTTCACAGATCGTAACTCTTATAATAGCGTAGAGGTTAAGGCAATCGACTTGCGTGCTTAGGTTTATGCGTTCAAATCCCCCCCGTTGCGTGCGAAATTTTAATTGTCTTATATGCGTTGTAACTTAAAAATACGATTAATTATAAGTATATCCGAAAATATATCTCAGAATTAACCGTTTGTTTATTTATTAATTATTTTTTAGCATTTTTTTTCAATTTATAGAGCCGTCCAAACTATAGTCTGCACCGTTAACATAAGTTAGATCTGTTTATATTATCCGTCAAAGTGACATGATAATTCGTAATTGCAGTATCGAGGAATAGTGCAGAATAGTGACTGGATCGGTACATTCTACTGATCCGCAGGTCAACAGCACTTGAAAATCGGTACTCGTAACCATCAATCATAGTCATATTCAGTTGCCTATAGTTATAAAATTTACTGAACTGGCGTGTTGTCCATATACGTACTTGTAAGATCAGTAGATTTAACTTGGTTTTCAGTAAAATATAGAGTTCTTTTTTCTGCGTGTACGGATGAGTATTTTTGAGTATATTTTACTTACGGTACTTAGTGGGCTGATACCTCTGTAATTACTGCAGTTGCTTTGATCTCCCTTTCTTTTGTATATTGGTACGATAATCGCTTTTCTCCAATCGTCTGGGACTTCTCCCGTTTCGATACATAAATTCATTAATTCTCGCAACCTGTGAGGTATGTACTCGCCACCCTATTTAAGCATTTCAGCGCTAATACTGTCTATACCCGCAGCCTTACCGTTTTTCAAGTTCTTAATTATATCTCTGACCTCAGTGACACAGACTTTTTCAATTGGGTTTTCTAATGCATTATGTTCTATGTCGCAGTTTTATTGCCCTATATCTTAACCTCCTAATAGTTCTTTAAGGCCATGCAATGAGTATAACAGCTGATCGAGTCAGTCCTGAGATAAATATTTTTCACCCATATTTAAAAATAAAAGTTTGAATATCGCGGAAAAATTTTCCGAAAATATTAAAAAATAGTAAATGGCCATTTGTGGCAAGGCACAGAGTTGAGGGAAGAAAAAAGTTTATTTATGAAAATTATAAATATTGACCGATGCATTTCCACTTCAGTATCATGCAATCTGTTTTACCCACAGACCCGTGGAAGTGCGAAGTTGCTTGCTGCGATAGTGCTGCTCTGAAACAGCTGATACGTATTTCAGACACGCACAAAATGGAAAACTTCTTGTAGTGTTCTGGAGCACGGTCGGTATTTCTCCAAATTAGTACAAAACTTTTTTCACCATTCCAAATATTTAGGACCAGAGCCGCCTTCCTTCGAGCCTTCTACTTAGCGTGCTAAATTTTCAGTACGATATCTTCTTCCGTGCGGACGTAAGTTGACATGGGAAAGTATCGATATAGCTTCCAGTTTTATTTTATTCGGAATTTTTTTTCTTCAAAACTTCCATCAGAAAAGACCAGAGCCGTAAACATTATTGTCTCCTCTTTCATTTCCCAAACTTTGAACGCGATATCTTATTTCTTTTGGACGTAAGTTTACATTGCAAATTTGAGGACTAGCTTGGTCACGTGACCCTCTCGTTACATGGCCTTAAAAGAGTCTTTTCAAGCGTCTACTATCCCGTCTATATCGTATAGCATTTCACTTTTACTGTTTCTCATGCTAACAAACTTTGTACTTTTACTTTCCTTCAACTGTTTGTATAATAGTTTCATAATTCCTTCAAAGCAGTTTTTTATTTTGTTCTCTTCTTCTGTTCTGATTTCCTCTTTACTCTCTTTGTCTAGTCGTTTGACATTCCTATTTTTGTGTCTGTAATCATTTTTAAGTCTATTTCTCTCTTCATCGCTAAGACCTGTCATGTTCAGCGTTTTATTGGGCGCTACTTTCTTTTCTTTTTGGGCTGCCTCAATTTTATCATTCCACCATGCGTCACCAGATTTTCTTCCTACAACCGCCGTACCACATACTTCGGTCCCAGTTTTGACAATGATATCCCGTAACAAAGTCCACGCGCCTTCTATACCTTTATTGCTTACAAGCGCTTCCCACGTTGCCCTATCTATGCGTTCAGTTAACCTCTTCTGAAACTCTATTCGCACTTCTGGTCTCTGTAAATTTTCAATTTTTATTCGTGTTTATTTTTTTGTTTTCTTTGTTCTTCATCCCCGCCCTAAGTTTAATTTGCAGACTAAAAGGTAATTATCACTATTGCATTCGGGTATATGCAAATGATTAAAAATATTAATATATAAGGATAAAAACGATTATAAAAATATGGATTGACGTAAAATATCTAATTAATTAGGAAAATAATTAATTTTTTATGTTATTTTAAATTGTGTTAAAATTATGGAAATTATGGACCAAAACAAAGATTTTGTAAGCTTCTTTCAGTTATTTAATTAACTAATCTAGATTTAAAAATACATTTTTTATATACATGTTAAAGTATGTTAAGTTGCGAAAACAAATTTTGGCAACATAACCTCTAAAAGTCGAACTTTTCGTCACGCTTCATTCGATAATTGTAAAAGAAGCAAAGCTAGCGTCTCTCTATCCACATTAGTTTCGCTACTGTCTTCATTATCAGAAATGTAGTCTGCGGAGAATCACTGTCATAAAAATCCAAACAATCTTCGTTGGAAGGATTCATTTTTCCATTCATCGTCTCCTCAAATTTTAGACTGCTTCTTTATTTAAGAATATACTTAATTATTTTTTATTCTATTCTGCCGTCACAAATCCAAAAGTCTTATCTGCATTTTCGATGAGTAATCTGTCACTTTAACAAACTTAAAAAAAGTCATAAACGCCTTTCCTGCCGTTTAGATTTATGAATAAGCATTCTGCAGTATGATGTATAAAATACACGTTTATGAACACAAACGAAAAGGAAGGTGATGTTTATGATTTGTTCCTAAAGTTTTACAAAGTGACAGGTGACTGTCACTTTGTAGACAGTTTTATTTTGTGAGTGTCACAAAGTGCAGATAGGACTTTTAAATTTGGGACCGCAGTTTTGTGCAGACCTGCTTTCTGCAGAATATGCATGAAACATGTTAAACAATAAACAAAAAAATATGAAACGTTGTAACGTGACGGAAAATTCGACTTTTAGAGGTTATGTTGAAAAATTTTGTTTTCACAACCTGACATACTTTAACACGTATGTAAAACATGTATTTTTAAAGCTATATTAGTTAATTGAACAATTGGAAAAAGTTTACCAAATCCTTGTTTGGTTCCGACTCTCAAAAAATCTAGACAAATATTCCACGTGGAACCTCCCAAATAGCAAGATGGCCGCCGACTGCAAGCGATCTGCCGGCCCGCGTTTCGATCGATCTGACAGACGTCCCGGCAGATATGCACCTTAATGTGCACACCATTGATGTCTAAATGTCCGCCCGACAGGCGGGAGCGACGCGGTCTGGTAAAATGCAGGCTGAGTGTGCGAGTAGATTAAAATTTAAATATCTTTTTTAATGTCAATGAAATAAAAATTTCCAAACAGCATGAAAGGTAATGACGAGATTCTGCGTATAATAAGTCCAAGTTGAAATAAAAATGTCAATATTATACAAAGATATATCTTTTTATAATATTGACATTTTTCTTTCAACTTGGACTTTATATTATTATGCGCAGAATTTCATTACCTTTCGTGCTATTTGCTAATTTTGTTGATTTGAAGGACATCGACAGCAAAAAATTGCTAACAAATTTAATCCAGAAAATAAAAATAGGTGGTTTCACATGTTAGGAAACTGTATGGATACTTGAAAAAATTCTTCTAATTTTTTTCAATTTGTTTTTTAAACTATGATCTTCTTATAGCTAACATGAACAATTGTTTGCAAATCGCACACTTTCACTCACATCCGAGCGAAAATCCACGGGTGTGAACGCCACATGAGATGAAACACGACAAGAACAGCTGATCCAAAACGCGCATGCGCGTTTTCGATCTCGAACTACTCGCACTATCAGCCTGCAGCGGTCGTGCAAGTCGCAGGCCCGTCGATCCTCGCCGTTTTCAAGCCCGACGGGCGTCTAATGTGCCGGACCGTTGTCCGCCCTTCGGTCGCATTCCGACTCTGCTGGCCTGTCGCGTGCATTTAGCAGGCACGCTGGTCTCCAGCCCGAAGGTCCAATCACGTGCCGGTACGTATTGCTATCTGGGCTGGTGCAACCATTACAACTCGTTCACTCTTTTTTAGAAATTTTAACACAATTAATATAACATAATGAATTCATTATTTCCATAAATAATTATCTATTTTACGTCAATCATTATTTCAAAAAAAAAAAATGTTATCCTTATATATTTATATTTTTAATCATTTTCATATACAAATTTAATCATTTCTTTTATTTTTTGATAATTTTACGTCACTCCTTGTTTTAATCATTGTTTTTGTCGTTTTATATCAATAATTTAAATAATTTTTATATACAAATTTAGCAATTTACTTTATTTTTAATAATCTAAGTCATTTTCGTATAAAAATTTTAGAGTTACCGCCAGCAAAACCATTTCCCAAGATGGTGAAAATCGACGGTGAAAATCGACCGAATATCGAGTTGGACCAAAATGCCCGCAGCTGGAGTCGTATGTAATCACCCTTAAAAAAAAGACCTTTGTTTGTGCGTGCTCCGAGTATTTTCGTAACGCTATAGTTGACTAGAGAGATCGTGGAAGACAAAGATAGAAAGAGAATTCATGGCGGATTAGTCAGTCGATGTTTCTAACGAAGAGTATAATAGCGTGTTCCTATTGCCTCGCACATTAGGGTGGCGTCCCATTGCAACGTCAATCTTGGCGCAAAACGCAAAACGTCAAATTACTAGACATTTCAGCCAATGTTTTTCTCCTAGTAATCCACAGAAACACTGGCATTGGCTGACTTTTAAATGGTGGTTTTGCATTTTGCGCCAAGGTTGGCACTGCCATGGGACTCCACCCTTATACTTTGTTGTGTTATTTACTTTCGTTAGAACAAAAATGCAGCAGAACTCATGCGTACCTTCACCGACTCAAAACGTGATATTTCATTTTTCCATGGAGACAATGAAATCATGCCATTTATGATTTTGTTCTGAAAAGTATCGTTCGTGACTTCTGTGGACTGACGGTTTGTCTGTTTGAAACTCGCGCCATGTTTTTGTAACTCGTCTCCGTTTCGGGTGCCTATGGCGCCCTTACCTACGACTCGTTACAAAAACATGGCACTCGTTTCAAAAAAATATGAAGTGTGTCGTTTTTAGTGCTTCAACTTGACTAACTTGTACGATGCAGAGACAGAAGAATTCTTTATTATTGAAAATTCAGGGCACTGTTTTTGACTGCCAGCAGAAAATTCTCATACCTATGAGAAATACAAATGGAAAACTTTTTTCGCCACGCCCTATTGTTATGACACTAGCAAATTCGAGTGGATTCAATTCAACTCAAATATATTCAAGAGAATTCAACTGAATACTAATTAAATCAAAGAAAATTGGAGATTAGATCTATTTTCATTTGAGAAAATGCAACATTAAATAGAAGTGAATTTCAAATTAAGTCTAGATGAATTGAAGTTTAAGGTGATACGAATTAGTTATAATTGAAGTTAATTTCTGTTTAGGCATTGGTGCAACTGCATTCATCATATATAATTATGTTTATTCAAAGACCAAATTCCGATAATCAGTTTAAAGGCTTTCTTCAAACATTTTTCATTAGTTTTTCTTCACTCGCTTAGTCCAAGCATAAGCTTTCAACAAGTCTTCCTATGAGTCCACATATATTATACATGCTAGAGTAGGGTATTTCACATATTACAGCCTTACGAATTCAACGAATTTTTCACAACCAGCTATTACGGAATAATGTAATTTTCTTACTTTTGTTGTAGTGGCAGCCTCTCCCTCTCTCTCTATCTCTCCAGTGCTCCGAATCAGCCCTATGCATCGCCTGTGTATGTATATGTGGTAGATGTTCTCTTAGCATCCGGTGTGGTATCGTAATTCAAATAAATCCAATAGATGGGGATCCGATCAGGTAGGCCTGCTTTTGCATAACAATAAGCGCAGCTGTAATTGGTAATAAGCTCTAGAATAGTTTTTTGACATTTTTTCTAACTATATAAATTTATAAAATTCTGGAGAAAATTAGAAGAGATTTTTGAATATTTCAGATGTATCAAAAAAGAATTTAGAATAAAAAAAGAATTAAGGATTTTACAGTATAGTAGTTAAAATTTGAGCCTTGTAAAAAGATATTTAGGACTTTCAGAAGTTTGGCAGAAATAAAAAATATTTGACAAATTTTCGGAAGTGCTCACAAGTTTTAAAGTATTTTAAATCTATTCAAAGCCTCTTAAATTCCTGATAATATTTTTAGCTGAATCAAATTTCTCTTGAAATTTTGAAAAATCACTCAAAATGTAAAAAAATGGTCTTAGAATCTTCCAATTTTTCCTTAAAATTTTAAGAAAATTTGTTTATTCACTTGAAATCTTTCAGAATTCTTTTAAAGCTTCTAATGTTTTGGTTCGAAATCTTTTTAAAAAATATGTCTTTTTATCAAATCTTTTGCAATTCAAAATTCTTTTTTTTATTTCTTCGAATCTTCCAAATATTTCTTGAATTTACTCGACTTTTCATTTTTTTATTTTTTAATCTTACAAAATTGAAACATTTTGCTTTGTAATCTTCCACTCTTTTTCGAAATTTGAGGAAATCTTTTGAAATATTTTGAAATCTTTTTCAATTTTCTCTTAAAGTAGTAGAGACCTATTTATTTTACATCAAGAAAGGAGGACATTTTATTTTAGTTGGAAAATTAGAAAATGCTGTTTATGGATATTTTGGCATGAGTATTTTCTGAAAAAAATCATTATTTCTGCCTTCATTCCAAAGAAATTTCTCTCTCTTTATTTACAAGTTAGACGGATTTTGTCATCAATGATAAAGGAAGGTTCAGGAGCTGTTATGCCTTTGCTTTATAAGACATCCTAGTGATAAGTTGCAAACGGCATTTCCTGATGTTGCTCCACATAAAAATCTTTAAACTGTAAGTATTTCGTGAAATTTCAATTCATTTGAACTTGATTGAGTGCCATATTCTTAACAAATTGTTTGGTTTACAGACAGTTATTAAAATCGAGCCTCAAGACTGAAATCAAGCCTTAGCTATACCTAGGTTTTATGCTTCAGATTCTGAAGTCTACTTGATAATTGAAGGAATTTCGACCTTCGGTTTTGAACTCATCGACTTCTTAGTGGCTCGAGGGGCGCGAAATATAGCACTCACTTCAACATTCAGAAGCGATAGAAACTACTATAAACTTAGACTAAATTGTTGGCGTAATTGTGGCGTTACTGTGATGACCAGAGAAAATATGAATCTTTCGAAGGTGACAAACTTTGTAACGCTTTTGCAGGAAACAACTTTCACGAGTCTTGTAGACCCTATATCTGATCTCCAACGTGTTACAAATCAGCTGGCAAATAGTCAAGACGCTTCAAAGACAACGCACGTATGTACAGAAGCTTGAGGCTACAAAGTTCTGAATGTAAGAGCGAAAGTAACTGAAGAAGAAAGATTGTGTAGAAAAAGAATTATGAATGGTTTACCTGATATTATGGTCGCATGGGACACTGCAAACGGTCTACTTGAAGGAAATGGAAGAAGTAATAAACATGAGATAAAACCAACAGTCTCTGAATGTATTGAACAACTGGACAGAATCATTGCTGTAAATATGCATGTTGTTAGAGTAGCCTTTGATTCAACATTTAAGGATCAAAAAGTGGAAAGTACTGACCATGAAAAAATCAATAAAAATACACATATACTGAGTTAAATGTTTAGAATATTGAATTTTGATAATATTTTCTAAAAATAAAACTAAACTAAACTTTAGGCGCGGGGAGGATCTAAAAATGCAGATTTCATTAGAAATAGAACCTTACACAATATAATATTATAAGTATGAGTCAATAAAAACTGTTTTTAATGAGAAACAATATAAGGAATGACTTAATAAACTCATCTTTAATTTCATGTTCAGTCCAGAAAAACTGCAACAGAAAAGAGTGAAGAAAGGAAGTTCCATAACTATGCATTTCGTACCAATGGTATCAAAAACTACTCAGTTGCGCCTATAAACTTTTTATCCTAACTATATTATGATTAACTTTGTTTGGTAGTTGCACAGAATCAGAGTGTTCTACTGCTTGCGGATCGACCCTAAAGTCTCTCTTTTCGAGCAGCGTAAGCGGACGCAATATATAATATTGGACCTCGTAGTAGAACAGAGGTGTTCGGTTATGAGGCCCAACATTATTAGCAGGTCACGCCTACCCCGAAAGAGAAATGGTTTATTAATGGTATAACCTCAAATGCGTTCGGTTGTACCGACTCGAGAAGATCGGTCACGTTCAATCCCCCACCAGCAGAACACGCTTCACATTTTGCGCGTCTCTGCCAAAAAAATACAGTATATGCCATGTTGAAGAACCGTCTTCATGACCGTGCTCTCCTCCTTGCTATGTAAATCGTAATTTATTCATTTTCAATGTCATTTTTTACAATTTAAACAAACAATATGCATCCTAGCGTAAAGGGGTTCTTAGAAAAGTCGTAAATGTAATTTAGGCGAAAAATTGTGTTACATAAAATATTATTGTAGCTTGCATCGTTTTCCAAAAAGTTAATTTTGTTATTTTAAATGTACTTTTACAACAAAAGTTTATAACAAATTTGTAGATCTTTTTTGGTTGAACAAATTTTATCTATTTTTTTTTCGTACCTTTCGTCGTTTTTCCACAATTTTTTTTGTTAGTGTTATTTTTCACGATTAAAACAAAAATTACGCATCTTATCAAAAAATGATTGATGAAAAATGTGTAGCTCTATTCTGAGTGAACAACTTTTGTCCATACATTTTTTTCGTGGTTTGTGTCATTCGTCCAAAAATGTGATTCGTTTTATTCTTAAATCAATTTTTTACAAACGAAACAAGAACTGCCCATCAAAAAGTGATTCATGACAAATTTGTAGATCTTCTTTGAGTGCACGATTTTTGTCAATTCATCTTTTTTCGTATCTTGTATATTTTGACCGCAAAATGGATGTTTTGAATTTTCATTATTTTTTTTGTGCGATAAAAATTTGAATTTTCGATTTTTCAAGAAAATTGAAAAAAAGTCTCATTACAATATTGTAGGGTGTTCAAGAAGAAACATTTTTCTTCTCTTGCATTTTTTCATATCGTGCGTTGTTTGGCTTAAAATGTTCATTTTCGTTTGTTTTTTGGAATTTCGTAAATGCTATAACTCCAGTAATTTTTGTTTTATCAAAAAAAAAGTAATCGTAATAAATTGTTTGTTTTCTTCATTACTACGAATATCCGTACATAGAATTTTTAAATTTGAATAAAAGTGGTCTTCAAAATGTTGAAAAAGCGTTCACTTTTTGAATATTTATCCAAATGGCTGGCTAAAGAACATGACCTTCATTTTAGGACACTTAATAGTCCAAGATCCCACTGCATTCTTTGTCAGGTAACACGCCAGCAGGATAAAAGTTACTGGAGATGAAACCTTAAACATAGACGATCAAGGAATGGCCACTGTGCCAGCGCCCAGTCGGTCAAAGGTGCGATAAAAATGAATTCTTAGCGACAGATTTATCTAATATTCACCTGTCGTGAGCCAGCAAGATGAAATCTACACCATATTGTAGAGGGCAATTAGTGCTTTCAGAAAATATACCTGTGCCACCCCCCACTCGGTCAAGAACCCCCGGCACAGTGGATTAAAGGGGGTAATTCAAGTTATCTAAGTGTATA
>CAKNXH010063394.1:270938-299765 GCA_932178445.1 Andricus quercusramuli
ATTGGTTTTAAATTCTTTCAATTAATTACATTAAAAATGATGTCCGAAAATTTGTTTTTCAACAAGTTTTTCAACAAATTTATTTTGTCAAAATTGTTTTTCCATTTTTTTCTTAAATTTTGTTTGTAAACAAAAAAATTTTTAAAATATTTTTTCAGCAATGGTTTTTTCAACAATTGTTTCGAAAAATTTTCTTTTTAATCAAAAAAATATTTCAAAAAAAATTTTTTTCAACAATTTTTTTAAAACATTGATTTGTCACCATTTTTTTAATATTTTTTTTTAAACAATTTTTCCTCTGAATAATTTTTTTACATAATTTTTTTTAAACAAATTTTTTAATGACACTTTTCTTTGCATGAAATTGTTTTTCCAGAAATTTTTTTTTTACAAAATTTGAACATATTTTGTTTTCAGGTTCTGTTAAGACTTAAATTAACATCTAAATAGTCAAAAAAGAAATTTTGCAGAAATTTATTTTTCAACATCTTTTTTTGTAGACAACAACATTTCTTCAAAGAATTTCTTCTTTGAATAATGTTCTGAAAAATGATTTCGTTTCACAAATTTGCTTTAAAAAATTTTTTGTTGACAACACATTTTCTTTCATAAATTTTTTATCTGAACAATTCTTTACATAACTACCTTCAAACAAATTTTATGAATGATTCATATGAAACATGTTTTTACCAAATTTGAACATATTACATTTTCAAGTTCTGCTAAGACTTAAATTAAGGTTTCAATAGTCTACGAAATCCTTCCTTGTAGGCACTCAGGGCCTACCAACTTGAAATTTTTATCTTCGGCATGAGCTATTTTTCAAAAATTAGAATTAAAATTAATTATTTCAATGAAGTTGAAATCCTTTCCATTAATTATTTTCATAAATTCAAAATCATGTCTCAACATTTTTTTCCAGCTATCCAAAAAATTTATTTAAAAAAAAAAATGTTTGAAGACATTCTTTTTTCAAATTTATACTGTAAAGATAAGAAAATTTAATACATATTTTGAAAAATTTTATTCGAAAATGTCTTTCTTTCAAAAATTTGTTCTTTGAACAATTTGTGTACATAATTTTTTGCAAACAAATTTTCCATCAATTACATTTTTTTTATTTGTATATATTTGTATTTCTTTTTACTTTCTAAAAAAAGTGTACAAAACTTTGTGGAGAAAAATTACGCTACCAAATATTTCAGTTATTAAAATAGCTCATGAAATGAAATGATTTAAAGTTAATTGAAATAATTAATTTTAATTGATTGATTTAAGTCTTAACATAACCTGACAACAAAATATGTTCAAAGTTTGTGAAAACATTGTTTTGGAAAAACAATTTCACACAAAAAATGTCATCAACCAAAAAATTGTTTTAAAAAAATAGTGTGAAAAAATTATCCAGAGAAACAATTTGAAAGAAAAAATGTTTTAAAAAAATTTTGGACAAAATACATTTTTTGCAAAACTTTTTGGAACAAAATTTTGTGGCTTAATTTTTAATTTTGTACACTAATCAATTGGAAGGATGTAAAATGAAATGAAATAATTAATTTTAATTTGAAAAAAATAGTTCATGCCGAAGACAAAACTGTCGAGTTTGTAGGCCCTGTGTGCCTACAAGGAAGGGTCTTTCTAGACTATTAAATTGTTGCAACCAAAGTGCTCGTAGAATACGTGCAAAAAAATGCGATCCGGTGCACCCGGATCATCGACTCACCATTTGTAGTTATTTTGGCTGTTGACACAATTTATAATATAATGAATTTTAAAAAGTTCTCGTATAATATGTGCTAAACTGCCTGGTGCACGAGCCGGTGCGCGACTGCGTCGTCAACTCGCCATATGGAGATGTTTTGGCTATTGGCAAAATTTAAGTTTCAAGAAAGTACTCGCAGATAACCTCTTAAACGACCTGGTGCGTGATCCAGTGCACCCGGATCATCGACAAACCATTGGTCGTTATTTTCGCCTTGCCACAATTTAAATTCCAAAAAATTCTCGCAGAATACGTGTTGAACGACCTGGTGTGCAATCCGGTGCACCCGCATCGTCGACTCACAATTGGTAGTTATTTTTACTGTTGACACAACTTAAATTTTTGAAAAGTTCTCGCATAATATGTGCTAAACTACCTGGTGTGCGATCCGGTGCGACTGCGTCGTCGACTCACCATTTAGAGAAGATTTCGGTTATTGGCAAAACTTAAACGATCCGATGCACCGGCATCGTTGTCTCACCATTGGTAGTTATTTTGGATACTGGTACAATTTAAATTTTCAAAAAGTTTTTGCAGAATACATGCTAAACTATCTGGTGTGTGACTCAGTGCACCCGGATCATCGACTGACCATTGGCAGTTATTTTCGCTCCTGGCGCAATTTAAATTTTACAAGTTCTCGCAGATGACGTCTTGAACGACCTGGTGCACGATCCGAGGCACCCGGAGCATCGACTCATCATTTGAAGTTGGTTTGGCTATTGGCAAAATTTTAATTCCAAAAAACTACTCACAGATGACGTCTTAAACTACCTGATGCACGATCCGGTGCACCCGGATCGTCGACTCACCAATGGTAGTTATTTTTGCAGTTGCCGCAATTTGAATTTTAAAAAAGTTCTCGCAGAATACGTGCTAAACGACCTGGTGCGCGATTCGGGGCATCCGGAACATCGACTCACCATTTGGTTGTTATTTTGGTTGTTGAAACAATTTGAATCTTAAAAACTTACTCGCAGATGACGCCTCAAACTACCTGGTGCGCGACCCGGTGCACTCGGATCGTCGATTCCACATTCTTAGTTATTTTGAGTTATTTTGGCTGTTGTCACAATTTAAATTTTGAAAAAGTTCTCGTAGAATACGTGCTAAACTACCTGGTGCGCGATCTGGTGCACGCAGATCGTTGACTCACTATCGGTATTTTTTTTTTTTTGCTGTCGCCACAATTAAAATTTTTTAAATGTTCTCGTAGAATACGTGCAAAACTACCCGGCGTGTGATCCGGTGCACTCGGATCATCGACTGACAATTCTTAGTTTTTTTTTTTGCTGTTGGCATAATTTAAATGTTAAAATAGTTCTTGTAGAATAAGTGGTAAACTACCTGGTTCCCGATCCAGTGCCCCCGGATCTTCGACGAACGATTGGTAGTTTTTTTGACTGTTGGCGCAATTTTAATTTTAAGGGAGTTTTCGTGGAAGACGTCTTGAAAGACCTGATGCACGTTCCGATGCACCCGGGTAGCGGACTTACCATTTAGAGATGTGTCGGCTATTGGCAAACTGAAGATTTTAATTTTTTAACGCGAGCTAATGTTTTCTGACACTTGCATATTCTTAAGAATATTAATTTGTGTTTAACGTGTCCTAAACATGGGAGACGCACAAGAGCAAGGCTTTAACCATGCCAGTGTTGCCAGATCCCATGCTAGCTTTTTCCCACGCAGGTCATCAAAATTTCCCTTTCCGACACAAAATTTCCCATTTTTACATTTTCTCTGAAAAAGCATTACACTGGCTTAAAAATTAAACATTTAAAAAGAAAATGCGTATAAACTATTTATTTTGACGTTTTGACTATGGTTCGTCAAACGAAGGCTCAAGAAATTTCATGGAAAGTTTTCCAACGCACGTTTTACTTCGATGGTTGGTACTTAAATATTCCCGCGCAGTGATACCACTTGATCAGTATTTAACTATTTACAAAGTTTAAAAATCATAACAAAACATTTTTAAATATGATATCAATTATTTTCACATTCTCAAGGGCATACGACTTACATCTATTTAGTTTCATTGGCAAAAAATGCAGTCAAAGGAACGAATTTGTTGAAACAGTGATGTTATACCTCAATGTCAACAGCTCCTTCATTTTAGAAATGTAACTTACTGGGTTTTCTACGGTTTTCTACCTATATTACGGTAGAAAACGTATTATACGTCGAATGCCGGGTCAAAATATCTCAAGCGTGCCACTTTTAAATCGATAGTTCTATTTTTAATTAATGTATACAGTTTTCAATTCGTTTTTATATCAAAATAACTCCCCTGAAATATTTTTGCAAAAAATTTATTTTTTCGAAAGTTATTAACAATCAAAGTTCTTGATCACTTTTTTTTCAAAAATTATTTACTCGCGAACGGTTCATCGAAATTCAAAATTAAGTCGTGACAATTTTTGTTACGAAGTATACTTTACACTAAAAAATTGTTCACTAGTGAAAAACATTTTTTTATTGTTTAAATAATCGTTTGTTATAAACGCTCTGACCTCCATCGCTGGTCGAGCACGCACAATTATGTAAACAAATGCATAGTTTAGGCGTTTATTGGAAGAAAGTAATCGTTTTTCTTTGTTAGTAACTTTCAATTATATGACTAGTAATATTCAGTGATTAAGATTGGTCATTTGATATTATTTGTTTATTTAATAAACAAATTTTATAAACAAAAGCATAGTTTTGTCATTTATAGACAGAAAGTAATAGTTTTTCTTTCTAATCGTCTTCAAATTACATAGGTAGTGATGTTAAGTGACGAAAAATTGTTAATCAATATTATTTGTTCATGTTATAAATAAATCTTATAAACAAATGCATAGTTTGACCATTTATGGATAGAAAGTGATCGTTTTTCTTTCTAATCGTCTTCAAATTACATAAGTGGTGATATTGAGTGACGAAGAATTGTAAATCAATATTATTTGTTCATGTTTTAAACAAATTGTATGAGCAAATGCATAGTTTAACCATTTAAAGATATAAAGTGATCGTTTTTCTTTCTAATCGACTTCAAATGACATAGGTGATGATGTTTAGTGACCTAGCAAGAATGAATCCAAAATGGATCCTGAAATGACTGAAATGATTGACAAGTACAACTTGGAAGCTAATTCTTCTAGAAGATCACAAAACATTTCCAGTGATATAATTTGAAGGAAATAATAGAAAAAGATTACCTTCTGTCTAGAAATGGCTAAACTATGCACTTGTTCATGAAATAAACAAATAATATCAAATGACAATTCTTCTTCATGAAATGTCACCACTTATGTAATTTGAAGACGATTAGAAAGAAAAACATTCACTTTCTATCTATAAATGGTCAAACTATGCATTTGTTTTCACAATTTGTTTATAACATGAACCAATAATATTGATTTACAATTCTTCGTCACTTAATATAACCACTTATGTAATTTGAAGACGGTTAGAAAGAAAAACGATCACTTTCTATCTATAAACGGTCAAACTATGCATTTGTTTGTAAGATTTGTTTATAAAATGAACAAATAATATTGATTGACAATTCTTCGTCACTTAACATCACCACCTATGTAATCTGAAGACGATTAGAAAGAAAAACTATCAATTTCTATCTATAAATGGTCAAACTATGCATTTGTTTATAAGATTTGTTTATAACATGAACAAATGATATTAATTGACAATTCTTCGTCACTTAACATCACCACCTATGTAATTGGAAGATGATTAGAGAGAAAAACTATTACTTTATGTCTATAAATGACAAAACTATGCTTTTGTTTATTAAATTTGTTTATTAAATAAACAAATAATATCAAATGACCAATCTTAATCACTAATTATTACCAGTCATATAATTTCAAGTTACTAAGAGAGAAAAACGATTACTTTCTTCCAATAAACGCCTTAGCTATGCATTTGTTTACATAATCGCGCATGCTCGAACAGCGCTGGAGGTCGGAGCGCGGTCACAAAAAAATCAATAACTTTTGAATTACGGCAAAATACCAACTTTTTTTTCACCAAAATTTTCGGAGGAGATTTTAGAATCTATTGGAACGTGGAAGAATTCTTTCACAGGCGGAGAAATTTAATTATTTTTCAATTGTTTGTAACAAACGATTATTTAAACAATAAAAAAATGTTTTCCACTACTGGACAATTTTTTAGCGTAAAGTTTACTTCTTAACAAACATTTTCCCGACTTAATTATTGAATTTCGATGAACCGTTCGCAAGTAATTAATTTTTGAAAAAAGAGTGATCAAGAACTTTGATTGTTAATAACTTTTGAAAAAATGAATTTTTTGCAAAAATATTTTAGGGGAGTTATTTTGATATAAAAGAGAATTGAAAACTGTATACATTAATTGAAAATAGAACTATAGATTTAAAAGTGGCACACTTGAGATATTTTGACCCTATAGAGTTAAGGTACGGTCATACCTCTGTCTGCAGCCAGCCTGTATGCGATATATCGATCCTATGCCGAACTTCATTTGTCACTTCCCTTAGTGACAATGATTCTCCATAAGGAAGAACCAATCAAGATCTGCATAGATTCGATATATCGAATGCAGGAAGCCCGCAAACAAAGGTATGACCCTTACGCGCCTTACGCGTAACTGACGAAGCCTGGGCCAAGCGGTAATATAAGCGTAGAAAACCAAGTATATTACGTGAATTATCATACGTTGCTAACCCTGCTCAGAGCAGGCATCATGTGGAAACTAAAACATTAATGAATGTTGCTATTTTTACTTTAAATACCAAATTTTGGCTTAAAGTGGCCATGAGGCTAAAATTTCCCATTTTTTCCATTGGTGGAATTTTTTTTCCCCTTTTTTCCCTTTTTGAAAAAAAATCATAAAATTTCCCACAATATGGGAAATTTCCCACGATCTGGCAACACTGAACCATGCTATCATTCAGCCGTGACCCACGCTTGAGCCAGATATTTCCAAGTTTATTTTCATGCTTGAGCCATGCAAACTTTTTTCACGCGGGGAATCACGTGTAATTATCAAACAATAGATATAAGTTTGAAAAATATCACAAAACTGAATGGAATATATGACAATATACCAGGAGTCTCCAAAGGTGGATCCTGTATCTACTAGCGATTCTGGGCGAATAGGTTGGATCTGCTTAGCTTTGACATAGAACTGTTAAGAAGGATCCTCATCCTTTACAAGCATCGAAGTGCCTCGAAGAGTTGCATCCTGCACAGCAGAAAAAAATGGGGCCCTGGAGGTTTAGGTTTATGAACCATACCCTTTCAACCAATATTTTCTTTCAAGGGGTCATGAATTTTCTCTCAGTTTCTCATCGAAACAAACTGGTAGATCCTGAAAATGGTTAATGGATTCTGGGTCAGGCTGCACCCGTGGATTGTGGAGACCCATGCAATATACGTTGAAACCTTTACTTGCTATTCAAATCAAAGCGAAACACAGTACACCTTACAATCGGGTCTATACTAAGCAGGAAATATATATAGTTAGAAAAAGGGTAAATGAACCACCGCAGGGTCCCACTGAGAGCAACTGCCATCTAAAAATGACCCTTTTGTGTCTTGAGAACACGAAGCGACCGAAGGATGATAGCTTTCTCCATCCATCTCGCAATTGGCTTGGCATATTTTTTGCACGCGTGTATAGCTCTAAGGTTTCGAACCAGTGACAGTTTCGCACCTCTGAGAGCACCGACCACAAGGACAATTCCTTAACCCGAATACCTTAACTACACTCGTTGCTAACACCGCAAGAGCGACAAAGATGGTAATAGAGCATTCTTAGGGCTGCATTATGTCTGTAGAGATACGTCGTTCCCGCGTGAGTAGGATACCCGGTTAGCATGTGTTATATAGGTATTCAGCGTGTTCATTACACGCTCTGAAACTATCGCTGGGAACTTCTTGACGAAAAGCGCAGTCACGGTATACAAATGTGGAAATGAAACTGTCCTGGCATGCGAAAATGAAACATTTTGTACCTGAATTAAGCCCTGATGATCTGAGGAAAGCAAAAGTTTTCTCCTTCGAAAAGGACTGTTTCCCTATATTTCTGTGAAAGAGTTTACGTACATTTTCTTGTCGAGTGGCTGTTGGCTGTTGGCATTTGCGACGCTGTAAGCTGTAATTAAAATAATTCGGTTCTGAAGAGATTGGAAATTCAGAATTCCGCGTCTGCCTTCACGAAGTGAGATGTATAATCGTGGAACGGACGAATTAATATGCAAGCTCTTATGAATATGCATGATAATATATTACATGTGGCGATATCAGGGGCCGTAAGCTCGTTCATCGTCCATTCAACTACACTAAACAAGTAAAGTGGAATAATAACATCTCAAGACATACCCTTATTAAAGCGAGAAGATGTGAAAACATGAAATTCACCTTAAGAACTGGATTATCCCGAGACATGGCGAGTCATTATAACATTAAAAATATATGTGTATCGCATTGACAAATCATTGTTGTCGAAGGCATAGCGATGATTCATACAAATTATAAATAGACATGTTTTCTCACAACCAGGCAAATAAAGTTGTTTTTGCTTCCTCATAGAGGAAGCATTGTAATGGTAACATTTTCCAAAATGTTTATATTCATTTAATTAAACCCTTCCTCATTTAAAAATGTCTAATACAATGTTTAAGCGATTGACCGGAAGTGTATGTGTGTGTGGATGTGTGAATGTCACGCTCTTTTTTGAACACGATAACTAGAAAACGGTTGCAGATAATTCGATGCAAAAACATAAGAGATTCCTTCGTTCGAGACGAATCGATTGACCGATGATATCAATACATTTTATTGAATAGTAGGTAAGTTATGTTAATTTATATATTTTGAAAATCGGTTTTTTATAGTAAAACTTTTTTCATTAACATAATTCAAAGTTGATGCAAGAACAGAAAAGATGTGTTGATTTGAGACAAATCGATTGGTATATAATAATAATAATAATTATTATCCTAATAATAATCCTAATAGAGCCTCGGTGGCTCAGTTGGTTAGACGCTCGGACTTCACCTCAGAGGTCCGGGGTTCGATCCCTGAGCCGGCACCTCTTGAAATTTTTCTATGTACCTTTACCGAGGTTCTGGTGGTTCGGAACCCACCTTAAGCTGTAGGTCCCCCCATCATGCACTTGACTGCAACCCAGTCCGTGAATGATGGGGTGAAAACCAGGCTTTGCCCAATATGTCAGGGCACACGCTCTTATCAGGTCACTTGATTGCATTATAATAATGCGTCCGTGACTGATAATATATACCGGGAAAACCCCGTGCATAATATTTAAACAGACAAAAAATCCAACTCTAACCAGGAATGCCTTCGACATATTGGGCAATAACCATCTTAAGCCTGAGAGAAAAATGAGCTTTATCCTAATCCTCATCTTATCAGTCACTTGACTTAGTCCGTGGCTATGATGAACAACCGGGTTCACCCGAGAAAAAGTTTGAAAAAAAAATCCTAATAAATAATAATAAGCCTCGGTGGCACAGTTGGTTAGACACTCGGACTTCACCTCAGAGGTCCGGGGTTCGATCCCTGAGCCAGTAACTCTTGAAATTTTTCTATGTACCTTTACCGAGGTTCTGGTGGGTCGGAACCCACCTTAAGCAGTAGGTCCCCTCATCATGCACTTGACTGCAACCCAGTCCGTGAAGGATGGGGTAAAAACCAGGCTTTGCCCAATATTTCAAGGCACATGCTCTTATCAGGTCACTTGATTGCATTATAATAATGCGTCCGTGACTGATAATATATACTGGGACAACCCCGTGCATGATATTCAAACAAACAAAAAACAAAAAAAATCCAACTCTAATCAAGAATGCCTTCGACATATTGGGCTGTAACCATCCTAAGCCTGAGAGAAAAATGAGTTTCCTCATTTTTTATAATAATAATAATAATAAACATGGTAGCTCTAAGAAAGCATCCAGAGGCGACAGTTGTCACCTTCAACACACACCGCCGCTGCGTAAGGATAACAGCGGCAAAAACAAACTGCAAACTACACCATGCTCCTGATTTTGTACCTACAATATCATCATAAATGATTTCAAACATCGTATTAAAATAACTTATAACATCCTCATCTCATCAGTCACTTGACTTAGTCCGTGGCTATGACGAAAAACCGGGTTCACCCGAGAAAAAGTTTGAAAAAAAAAAAATAATAATACAGCTTCAGTTCGTTCCTATTGCCACTCCAAACTGAGTCATGGCCTCCATCCGAGAGAGGCCTATTGTGGGTGGCACTGCGCGATACTTGTGTCGTAACCGCATAATTCTTTGCATTGGGGAGTTAGCCCAAAGCAACGTGGCTGACTGCAAGAGCCGGAGCTCTCGGGCGATGGGGTCGCCACATCCCTACGCCTCACACTTGATCTCGAAGAGAATATACGCACAGACATAATGATGTGGCGGGCATTGTACATCAACAACTTGCCCTAAACCTAGGACTCTTAACAGAATGAATGCCTTTCTATAGATACATTCCAATGTCCGTTTTAGAAAATCAAGATTACATCTTATATTGGGATGTGACTATCCAGAAGGATCATTACATCCGAGCCACTTGACCTGACATTGTGATGCGAGAGAAAAAAGGTGGAAGAGTCTACATCATCGACATTGCTTGTCCGCTTGACCGAAATTTGCAGGCAACCTATACAACCAAGATTCATAAGTATAGCGAGCTAAGGCATGAAGTAAAGGCAATATGGTGGAATGTGAAACATGCATCTTTTCATCTTATTGTGATTTCGGCTACAGGCAATGTGCACGCAAGATGCACTGAACATCTTGAACATTTAGGAGTCAGTAGGGTACTGGTGGCGGCTCAGAAGGCGGTTTCATTAAACACCTGTCGCATTGTAAGAAACTTCCTAGACCATCAGGAAGCAAGTAACTAAGAACCCATGGTGTGATACATGGTAGCTCTAAGAAATAATCCAGAGGCGACTGTTGTCACCTTCAACACTCACGGCTGCTGCGTAATGATAACAGCGGCAAAGGCAAACTGCAAACTACACCATGCTCCTAATTTTGTACCTACAACATCATCGTAAACGATTTCAAACATTGTATTAAAATAACTTATAACATCCTCATCTCATCAGTCACTTGACTTAGTCCGTGGCTATGACGAAAAACCGGGGTCACCCGAGAAAAAGTTTGAAAAAAAAAAAATAATACAGCCTCACACTTGATTATTATAGCCTCGGTGGCTCAGTTGGTTAGACGCTCGGACTTCACCTTAGAGGTCCGGGGTTCGATCCCTGAGCCGGTACCTCTTGAAATTTTTCTATGTACCTTTACCGAGGTTCTGGTGGTTCGGAACCCACCTTAAGCTGCAGGTCTCCCCATCATGCACTTGACTGCAACCCAGTCCGTGAATGATGGGGTAAAAACCAGGCTTTGCCCAATAGGTCAGGGCGCACGCTCTTATCAGTGACTTGATTGCATTATAATAATGCGTCCGTGACTGACAATATATACCGGGACAACCCCGTGCATAATATTCAAACAAACGAAAAATCCAACTCTAACCAAAAATGCCTTCGACATATTGGGCTGTAACCATCTTAAGCCTGAGAGAAAAAATGAGGTTCCTCATTTTTTTATAATACACTTTATTGAAGATTAGGGAAGTTATGCTCATTTATAATATCTGAAGCATCAGTTTTAATCAGAAAAACTTTTTTCGTCGACATAATTCAATGTTGACGCATGAATAGAAAAGACTTTTTGATCATACGTTTTCAAATAGGGTAATTCTGACAATTTTTGTAAAGAAATCATAAAGCTGGGAAAGGGATAGGGTGTGACAGAACTTTTCCTTTCCCTTTTCCAGCTCAAAAAATGATCACTTCGAATACAAGATTCGATTTTTCTGTTTCATCTTTGCATTTAAAACATTTTTTGTATTATTTTGTAATTTTTTATTTTTCGTAAATTTATATTTTTAAATTGAGCAAAATTAAGACTTTGGTTTGGCTATTATTGAAAAAAATGACTAATGCTTTTTCGATGAGGAAGCAAATAACATTTGCTAACAGGAAGCAAAGTGTTCGTGAAATGAGCACCATATAATTATATGTAAATACAAACAAAGTGGAAACACTTGAGATCGAATTCACAGTTTGCACGTTCTTGTGCAAACTCCTACTAAAATAAAGTCTGATATTGAAGAGGAAGTTTCAAGGAACAAATTATTGTGACACTTCCATTTTTTATGTGGAACTGTAAGAATGGTGAGTCTTTTTTACTGTATGTTGAGTATATTCAACAGAAAAAGCATGAACGATTTTTCTAAATTGCCACTGTCAATATATTTTATTAAAAACGAAGTACAAAATTTAGGAAGAAGTCCATTGGAAAATTTAGAATTGGCGCGAGATTAGTCTAGTTTTGGGGGCCGCCAGTTCAAATAGTGGACCAGTATTGGCCGCCAATACTGTTCCAATATTCGTTTCCTATCTTGAACCGCTGCTAAAAAGTTGCCAGCCAATATTGATCTAATCTTGCTCCAGTCATCAGCCTTGGACTATTTCCTACTGGAAGGTATTTCCATGAGCATTTGCCTTTCTAAAAATGCATGTAACCCTTTTAGGATTCTTTATATTCTTAGTACAAAAGTGCTGCAATCAATACGACTTCAATGAATTCATTAAATGTGATGAATTCAATTACTGTTATATTTTCTAAATACAACTTTCAACCGTCTCCTATCAATGGAGCTGAAGAAGCCCTAGCAAATTTTTCAAGTTCAGTAGTCTTGGAAGCGATGCGCCACCCAATGTTTGATTTATATGGGGAAATAAGTTTAGACTTTGATATCTACACGGAGAAAATTTGTTCATTAGAATTTACCCAATTAGTTAGGTAAATGGAGGACATTACTGCATTTAGATAAAGTTTACAATTATTTTAGGATTTAATACAAAACAGAACAATAAATAATACAAAAGAGTTATGTAAAATCTCAAGTCCGAAAGTGAAAATTCTGATATGTAATAATTGATATAAGGGTTGTATTATTTTGAAACCAGTATATTATCAATTAACGCGAAGTATTGTAAATTTTCATCAAATGAGTGATATAAAGTTTATTTTTGTGTGGTTTTAACGATTCACTTAAAAGAAAGTATAAATTGCAGAATTTTTAGAGATTTTCAGTTCCATTAGGAGAGGAATTACACAACAGTAAGGTAAAATGAGACTCGCTAGGGACGTCAACTTTCTCAGGGCTGAAGTTTAAAGCCAAGTCCCCCGTAGACACTTTAACATTTTTAAGTTTTGGTTTATACTGTAGAATTTGAGAAAATATTCAAATATATATACTATCCTTTTATCTCAGTAGATAATACTCATTAAGCCACTTAATCAAAGTAGAATGTATTTAAAAATTGACGTATAAGGATGCGGGTGATAAAAAACATCGGACGGCACTGGACAACTGACTTCGAACTTCGAGGCGGGAGATGCCCGAAGACTAATGTTTAAAAACAAGGTTGAATTTCGAACGAAAAAATATGAATTTACTACCTAAATAATTGAATTTCTCATCAAAAAAAAATGTTTCTAACAAAATGAGTGAATTTTCAACTTGAAAAGATCAATTTTCTAGCAAAAATGAAGTAGCTACCTTTTTCGCTGTAAAAATTATTTTTTACAGCAACAAAAAAACACATTTTCAATCAAATTTGTTCAATTTTCAACAAAAGAAATAAACTTTCAACTAAAATAATGCATCTTCAAACAAAGACAATAAAAAAACAACATTTCACCAATTGGGTAAATTTCCAACCAAAAAGATGAATCTTCGATGAAAAAAAGACAAATTTTCAACTAAAAAATAAATTTTAAACAAAGAATAGAATAGTTTAATTTTCAGAGAAAGAAATAAGTTTGTGAACAAATAAAATGAATTTTCAATAGAATAGTTAAATTTTCAACCGAAAAGATGTAATGGCTATAAAAAAAAATCGAAAAATGTAGTATATTTGAATTTTTAGTTGGAAAAATAAATTTTTATCTAAAAAAGTTAATTTTCAATATAAAGAATAATTTTCAACTGTAGAAATGAAAATTTCAACCAAGAAGATTAATTTTCTACCAAACAACAATAATTTTTAAGAAAATACATGAATTTTCCATCAACATTTTCCATTTTTAATGGAATTTTCAATCCAATAATTGCCTCTTCAACCAAATAGGTTGAAAATTTCCAGAAAAAAAATTTCAACTAAATGGATGAATTTTCAACTACAAAACATAAATTTTTAACAAAGTATAGAATAGTTTAATTTTTAGTTGGAGAAATAAGTTTTTAAGCAAATAAAGTGAATTTTCAACCGAACAACTGAATTTTTTACCAAAAATATTAAATTTGAATGTAAAAGAATCTCGATAAGAAATTGAGTTAAATTTTTAGTTTAAAAAATTAATTTTCAATAAGAAAAACTATTTTTTAACCAAAGAAATTAAATAAAATACATGTATTTTAACTAAAAAGGTTATTCTATGCAAAAAAAGACAAACTTTCAACAAAATATATAAATCTTTAACTGAAAAAGCTAAATTTTCAACAAAAAATATATTAGTTAAATTTTCAGATAGAGAAATAAGTTTTTGAGCAAATAACTTTAATTTCCGTAGAAGTATTTAAATTTTCAAGGAAACAAATAAATTCTCTTCAAAAAGATCAAATGTCTATAGAAAATTTTCAAAACAAAATCGAGATTATACGGAAACTTCTGTAAATCATGTACAACGTTCTCAAATAATATAAAATTTTCTGTAAAATCTATAAAAAAATGTTGGAAAATGAACCGAGTTCTTTTTCTAAAGAAAGGGTCATTAGTGCGCGCTTAGCACTCATAATGTTCTATTATTTTTAAAACGTAGACCATGCAAAAGTTTGAAGTATTGAAAATCAAATAATTTAATGTTTCAAGGTTAGAAAATTAAAAATAAAAAATTATTTAATATTTTTATTTACTTCCGACAAATTTCTAAGCCCGCTAATTGATAGAATGTTACAATAACAAATTTCGATGAAACGGGGATCAGATATTTTTTTGTACGGCCCTGACGTACTTGTACTTTAACTTTATAGCCGAGATTTTTTTCCCGATATTCAAACTGTTAGGTTAGCCGTGAGGTTTAGTTGTTAGGGATACAATGCGTTAAACGTAGCTTAGGTGGTTCGAAACCCGTCACAGCGTTTTCAATTTTTAATAGCGTTAATATCGTTAAAAGCGTGCGACTATATCGTATATAATGTATCGTAATTTAATTGCATTGTTTAAGTTAAATTGTGTATATGTACCAACAATATACTTATGAATTGTACGATATGCGTAAGCATGCGTTTGTTAGTAGTGGATGACCTTCCACAGAATCAGTTTGTAGCAAGAATGTTTTTTTTGCTGGCGCACGAAATTTTACATGACTGGGATGTAGAATTCACATATTTAGGGAGGTAGACTTTGTTTTCTATGATTGAAACTGTACCTAACAGTTCGACTCATTTTACCTAACTGGTAGGTAATCGACATCTCATTTTACCCAACTGTCAGGTAATCTCTGATATCTTGTTGTATTATTTCTTACTGAATTGCGAATTAAATTTTAATGAATTTATATTAATAATTCATATTTTCACATCAAATATTACCCTATTTCATTTTACATGACTGAAAGTGAAATTTTAATATAATGCCGTAATGTCCTCCGTTTACCGAACTAAGTTATGCAAAATTTAACACACAAATTTTCTCCGTGTACTTTGATATCTTTGATATCTATCCATTGATACATTTCTGATGGGAGTAAATGACAGTGATTATGATGATGGTGATGGTGATGGTGATGAAAATTTCAATCTCAATATTGCTGACCCATAAAGAGTTTGGTCACATTGCTCTAAGGCTGCAGAAGAAGTAGAATTAGAATACAAAAGAAAAGCCGTCGAATATTGGAAGAGTAGAAAACAAAAACTACGAACCATAAGCAGTGTCCAGTCTCGTTATCAAAAAGTCAAATCTGAATGCCAGCTACGACGATGGGCACAAGAAATAGAATTGAGTGGCACTCGGAGATGGAAGCTTCATTAAAATTGCAGATTACGTAATAAATACATTTTTTGAAGCTCTTCAAAATAGAATTACATCCACGATTCTACTTAGCGTCGATGCGGGATCGAGATAGCCAGAATAGTTCAATTATCAAAATTCGAAGCAAGGAAATGTTTACATTCAGTTTTACCCTACACTGAAAACTTTTCGATTTTTATCCCTATTTTACCAATAATCATTCTTAAGTGCAGGTTCGAACAGAAAAATAACATTGTACCTCGTAAAATATCAACGTTTATTGCTCGAAAAAGATTAGCAAAAGATAGAAGCATTTTGCAGAAACCTGAAGAATTCGTTGCTCAAACAAAACCCTTAATTTCAGAATACGGGATTGTGAACGCACATGAAACGTTAACGAGAGTGGTTTTGCTTTACAAATGCACTCTGGTCATAGTATTACTTTTTAAGGAGAACTATCGGTCGAAGGACTGGTTCAATCAATTTTGGCTACCACGCACAGTTATACCATTTTACTTGCCATATCTGCAGATGGGAAATTACTACCAAAACTTCATGGATGGGCATGGATGCCAGAAGTCTCCTTTCCCAAGACTGAAAGTTGTAATTTTCTTCTGATAGATACATGGAAAGGTCACTGCCATAATATTCTCCTATCTTTAGCATCACCAACCAAAGAATTAAGAGTTGAAACGATGCCTGAAGGAACTGCTGCTTTCATTCAACCTATTGATGTTTATTTTATTCGTTTATGGAATGATTTCATTCGACAATTTTCAGATATCGTTCTTCTCTACGACGAAAATATAAATCTTCAAGCTCAAGACACAATATTAAAACTGCAATCACTAGCTCACAATCAGTTTTCTTTTTCACGATTTTCTGATATGATTAGATATCCCTGGCATAACAGTGGATACAAAGATACGAGACCTGAATCATTTATAACGCCTTCAACTTCCTGCCTTAATGAAGTTTGAACTTACTTGCATTGTCTCGGGATAATCCAGTTCTCAAGGTGAATTTCACCCCTTTCCCCTCCGCACCTTAGCAAGAGATTTTTTCAAGTTTTTATCAATTATGGTTTGATAGAGCATCAAAAATTTAAGATTTTCCCCATTGACAACTTTGTCGTAGCTCTCATAGTTTTCGAAATATTTTGTAAAATATGGTTTGGACCCCTAACTCTAAGGTCAAATTGCAGCCCCTAATATGCAGCTCAGCACGAATAAATGATAGCTTTGCGCATTTTTCCGAGCTCTCTTTCCATACGCACAGACTCATCAAAATCGGGGCTGGACAGTTGAGCACCTTTCCTTGTTAATTGTACTTGTGAGGAAATTTTTCTCATATGATGTAGTCTCAGCCCTTCACAAAAACTCCTCGGCGTGCTGTAACTCATCTGTGGTATCCTAGCTTGTAGGGAATTCGATAAGCCTGCCTTTGAGTTCCTCTTTATATGAGTACCATAGTGTATTTCTGGAGTTTCTGATCTTTGAAACCGCCGGTTTTCCTAGGGCTGACCGGTGAAAGATATATTTGTGGTCCGAGAGAGACTTCTCATTGGAGACTCTCCAGCCCTCTATCTTGCTCCTCATATCTTCCAAGCATAGAGTCAAATCGAGAACCTCGTTCTTGTTTTTCATCTGGAATGTGGTAGTATAACCAGGATTTAGAATCTCCAACTCAGTGCCCACTAGGTATTCAATTAAATCTCTTCCTCTACTGTTGATATTTGTGTTCTCCCACACTATATGGTGGGAGTTTGCCTCAAAGCCCACTGGCAGAGAAATCCTGTTCTCCTGGCAGTGCTGAATTAGAGCCTGTACCTCTCTAGGAGCCAGGGACCCCTCAGCATTGCCCGGGAAATAAGCCGAGGCGATAAACACTTGTAGCCTTTCTCCGATTCTACCCTGAGTCTCACCTTAATGAATCTCTGAAGTGTCCTTGGCTGCTCTTCGAAATCAGCACTAAGCGGGATCTTCCTTTTTGTGCAGCGCTACGGTTCCTCTTTCTTACGGAGATCCCTGTTGAATGTTCTTCCAAGGTGGCAAAAAGATTGTTGTCATCGGTGTTAGAAGTCTGCACAGGTCCTAGTAGGCTGACCCCTGTGGAGTCGTCCATTTATGGCGGAGGGTCAGATGAGGATCTGGAACGCAGCTCTCATTATTTTTATTATTCTTTCGTGTGTCATCCATTTTTGTCCCACGAGAATCGAGGGAAATAAAGGACACCCCCTGCACAGCCCCGAAGATTTATTAACCCTGGTGCTATTCCGCCCTTCACACGGAGATCGCATGATGTCCTGAGAGCATGAGAACTCGCGCCCTCGATATTCAAAGAGGCTTTGCTGATACCACCTGGAAGGATCGCTCCTTATTTCAGTTCCTACAGACTTTCGATGACGACATCTTTGAACAGAACAATGTAAAAAATTTGAAAAAAATCATATAGATAGATATAAGAAAAATTTGGTTTGTTGGAAATTTGAAGCTCAATATGGCCAATTAAAATTGGCAAGCTGAAGCCCATCTATAAATTGTTTCGAAGGCGGCTGGTAATCTAGTGATTTTTTCGGCAAAATGAGTTTTAGGGAAAATGAAATTTCGGACAAGTGAATACCTACCCAGTATTCCGGTTAGCCCTCACGAATCACAAACGATTCCTACGTTTCACAACTCTCCCTAGAGGATCTCCAAAACCAGCTATACTTGAGGTGAAATTAATTATTTCTAGCACGTGATTATTTGGTGAAATTTAATTCATGACAAATAGTGTTTCTTGTAGATGAATCTTCAGGTTACGTGATTATTGAAAGAATACAAATCATGCCAAATGATAGTTCGGATTATTGAAAATTTAGGCAAGTTTTAATTTGAACAAACAAAATTTATGACAAATAGCCATTGACAAAATTAAAAATCATATCCAATGGTAATTTGTCAAAAATTAAATTAATCGTAAATGTTAATTCATGAACCTATGTCCCAATCTGAGTTGAGGTCAAAATACGATAAGAGAAGTTAGTTATATAATTATATCATATATGAAGGGTAGCGGTCCAAAAGGGTGCAAGGGACATTTTGACGAAAATAGGTTTATTGGCCCAAAAATTATTTAAAATTCAAATACACATCTCGTTCAAAGGATTTGCTCCAAATCGCATTTTTTAGTATAGCAATCATCTATAGTGTAATTTTTTGTATTTTTATAATAAAAAAATTGTGCTCATACGCAGGCAAAATATTGTATTTTTTAATTTTAGTAATTTTCTTTTAAAGTTTTTAAACTAACATATCAGTGCCATCCTAACCTAAAAATTGAAAACTTTTTAAATTATAATTTTTTTTTTTAAATACGAAGTTTTTGTGATGTAACTAGTTTGTTTTTTATTTACCAACAAAACTTATTCCAAGGAAAGTCAAATTTAATATAAAATAATCACATTTAATTACTTTTACGATGAAAAAGGTGAAACACAATTTGTTACACCGCGACACCATCATACAAAAATTTCATTTCCTCTGAACTGAATAACTTTTTGGATCAAACATTTTTTATTTTTATTCAGAATTCCTATATCTCGAAAGCATATTCTTATTTTTGTAAAAAAATCAAAATTATACTTTTAATCGCTACCGCAAACCGATTTTCAAAGCTGTGAAATTGGGTCAGCATTCTCGGTCGATTTTCTCCAAACTGGTTAACTTTTTTACTTCAAACATCGTTTACCCATATTCACACACACAATATCTCGGCAGCATGTTTTTATTTTTTTAAGAAACTAAACATGGAATTGTTTATCTCAATCAGCAGCCGAGCCCGCTCCAATTTTAGGTTAGTTTCAGTTTCAGATTGTCAACTTCCACATCTATTTCCTCTAAACTGCCTAACTTTTTCTGATCAAACTTTTTTGGCCTCAAATCAGTAATACTTCGGCTCGGGAGTGGACTTTTGTTTTATCTTTAAATGGTGATTTCGATTTTACAGAATATTTTTTCACTCTCCTGAAAAGTTGACAAAATGTTCCTTACACCGTTTTGGACCGCTACCCTTCATATATAATTAAAAAAAAAGGTCAAACAACCACCGCATGGTTCCACTGGGAGCAACTGCCATCTAAAAATGACACCGGCTTCCAGTAGAACTGCGGTAAATGACACCTATGCCTACGCCTCAAGACCGTAAGATGGGTGGTCACAGGGCACGATGAAAGAGAGACGTGGCCATAGGTGTGATTTACCGCGCATATGCTTGGAGCCGGTTTTTATTTTTAGATGGCAGTTGCTCCCAGTGGTACCCTGTGGTGGTTATTAGCCCTTTCTTTTAAATTGTGTACATATAAATAATTCATGCGAAATTAGCTTGAAAATCCGCGTGGAATTCAATAGAAATTCGGAATTTTGTGTAAATTATTTTCACCTAGGAGGCGATATGAAAATTATGGCAAATGGAAATTCGGAAAAATAAAAATGAGATAAAACGTAAATCCTGTAAGCACACGGAAAAAATAAGTTGTCGAAACTTTACTTGACTAGTCAACCATTCTTCATCGAAAAAGTGAAAAAAGTCATCGAATTATTGGAACACAATCTAGGAACATCAGTTTTCGAATTTGTATTTAGCAGATTTTGACAAAGTTCTAGACAAGCATTCAATTTTGCATAAAAAGTCCTCCAGATTCCAAAAGTTTTGAAATACAATAACTCTAGCACAGAAACGAATAACTGATTTATAAGTTGTCGAAGAATTCGTTGACTGTCTTCTACATATCTATATATTCACAATGTACAGACACATTGGATGCTTGTGTTAACACGTAGTGACGCTCAGGTGAAGTGGTGTATGTATAAGTCTGAATGGAGTCGCGGTCACCGGCAACGAACAAATGAGCGCGGATTTAAATTTGGCTCTTCACTGGGATTTGTGCAAAATATTGAATGTGTTAAGTTAGCCGTGGGGTCTAGTTGCTAGGGATAAGGTGCGTTCGACGCATCATAGACATAGGTGTTAGGTAGTTCGAATCCCGCCGCAAAATTTGTTTCGATTTTTCATAGGTTCGTTTGTATCTGTAAAAATAAATATAAGTTAAGCGTAAGTCCATCAGTGTTTCAAGAACTCTATTCCTCTGGTCTTCACATTTTCATTGAAATTATTTTGTACTTTCGAAAACTCTTTCTACTTTTTAAACCTGTATCAATCAAGTTTCTAAAGACGATTCTTTCAATTTATGGCATACGTTTAGCTTTATCCTAGAGTGGTTGACTCAGTCATTCAAAATTTCAACAACTAATTTTTTCCGTGCAGAAATTTGGGGAAATTATTATTTTGTCAAGTGAATTTAGGTAGAAGAAACATCAGGGAATCTATGGGAAATATTTAAGCGCCTCTACATATGCAATACACAAATGTGGATAGAAATTTAATTGAGAGTGTTTTAAATGTCCAGAATTAAATGCAAGCTTACTTGTGAAACTATTCCGAAAGAAGTAGAGCTATATGTACTATACATTTTAAAATTAAATGCATAGAGGAAGCGCGTGCCGACACACCTGCACTTCAGGCGTTGGTAAAACAGCCACCTGGCTGAGCTGGCGGTTTCCTTATGCCTATATATACATATAAAATATATGGAAGTATATGTATGGCAATGCCACTTCGTCTTATGACTCTTACGTGAGCCGAGGGCTGTGTCGGAGGGGTGTAAAAGAAAGCGGACTAAAGAGAAGGGAAGGAAATTGAATGAGAGCCAAGCGTAACGCAAGCGGTGGTTGAACGGTCATCGAGAAGAAAAGAGTAATAGCATGTGTGTCTCGATCTCGAGTCATTAAATCGTTTCTTAAGTGCAGGCAACCATAACCTCCGCCACACTCCGCGACACCTGGATTATACGTATATAGTTCGCATTAGGCCAGCTTTCTTATTCCCTTGAAAAATTGATTTGGGAATCTATTCTCTGTTTACTAGTGTATTATTACTTCTATTCAAAAATTCTTAACGGTCTACGCCATCTATCAATCTGAGCTGTATAGGTCTAAACTTTCTTTTCTAAATTAGTTTTGGCTATCTGCACGCAGAAAGACATTTTATTTTAATACTTTGTAAAGCTGTCAAATTTTAGTATTTGTTGTGTGACCGTTCAGAAATTATGTAACGCTTTATTTGTCAAATATCTCAAACATTCTTGATCTTCCACAAGTTTTTCCTTCAAGGTAACTTTGATTGCAGCGAGAGAAGAAAATCTTTTCTTGACTTTTCAGATTATTAATATTTTTCCTGATAAAATATTGAATCTTATAAAATATTGCGTCCAAAAGTCCTGACACCTGTCTTTGAGCTTTATTACACGGCGAGAAAAAATCGCAGAATGTTGAGTCGAAGACAGAAACATTCTTCAACGTTATACTTGTAAAACGATATCAGTTTGATTTTCGTCAAATTTGTTGTTGTATTTCCTGTGACAGAAAATCTGTGAAAAAACAGGAGAAATGACCCTCAACTTTCACCACGTCGACTTTGATGTCCTCCACACGTTCAAAAATAGGTACCACGAATTTGAAAAAATCCATGAGTATTCTGTAACATGTACTTAACGAATGGCAATTGGTTTTACTTCAATTTAATGATTATTTGAATTAGTAGAGGTAAAAATGTAAAAAATAATTATCTCTGCTCTGGATAGAGATTTTAAGCTGAATTCTATCTTAAAAGAAGTTTCTCGATTCAACGGTTTCATCTCAAAAGTTGAACGGTCAATAAAAAATATTAATATCTGAATTAAAAGCGTCGAAATAATTACGATCTTAATGAGTTTGAATAATGGAAACTCGTATTGAAAAAACGTCCTTTCTCAGCATTGTCCAATTTCAGCGTGAAAGAGATCCTTTAAAAAAAAGGGTTAAGCTCCCGAAAGCCATAGGCGCATACTTTAAAGGCTACATGACGCTTTGAAGATTCGTAATTCGCCTTTAATTCAGATCGAGATTCAGATATCAATAGTTTTTATTGACCGTTCAACTTTTGAGATGAAACCGCTGAATCAAGAAGCTTTTTCACTCTAGAGTTCAGCTTAGTATCTCTATCCAGAGCCGAGATAATTATTTTTTACATTTCAAGCTCTACTAATTGTAATAATCATTAAGTTGAAGTGAAACAAATCGCCATTTGTTATACATGTAACAGAACACTCATCAATATTTTCAAATTTCTGGTAACAATTTTTGAGCGTGTGGAGGACTTCAAAGTCAACGTGCTGAAAGTTGAGGGTCATATATCCTGTTTTTTCACACATTTTCTGTCACAGAAAAGACAGAAAATTTTTGACGAAAATCAAACTTAAATCGTTTTACAAGTATAATGTTGAAAAATGTTTCCTTCTTTGACTCAACATTCTGCAATTTTTTCTCGCCGAGTAATAAATCTTCAAAGCCAGGTGTCAGGACTTTCGGACCCGACTTTAGTAGCAATTATTAGTAAATTATCATACAAAAATAAATAATAACTGATATGGAAGTATTGCAAGTAATTATAAGTGATTATAGGCTGGTTAATCTAATGAAAACAAATCATTGAACTAAGTACCTACGTAGCATTTCATAGCATTTTTAACTTCTTTCAAAGGGCGCCTGAACCCTTATTGTAATGAAGAGACATCAAAGCTCAGCACAAATGACTTTAAGATAAGTTTTTCCAGTGTTACGAGAAAATAATTGAGTAAAGGTTGAAGTCAAACTTTAAAAACATCATAGAATGTACTACGGCGCTCTTTCATATATGTACATTGTTACACGTACAACCGGTCCTACGCATTGATTGTTATTATTATGACAGACCGGAGACGTGTACAATTCACATCAATTCTCATCCCCATGAGGGTTAGTATGATGAGAAGCAATGTACCGGCAAAATCAAATACTTAGCCTAAGATGAAAGAAGGCTGGTAAGAGGCAAGGTTGGGTGTCGAGAAAGGAGAACTGATGAGATGGAAGAAAGAAATACATGGAAATAAATATAGACGAAGAATTTTGCCGGGGGGGGGGGGGGGTCCACTGCATCCACTTGGAAATGAGATAAAAAGGGCTACGGAGAAGCAGAGAAAAACAGAGAGCCCATATGGTTGCAGGCCTACAAATTATCGTGGAAAGCAACAATTGTCATACTCTGAAGTTAAATAATAATTACTAAATCAGTAAGAAATCAAGCAGGCTGACAATGGTGAGGTCATGAAATTATTTGGAACTTAAATATGGGTCATTATTATTATTATTATTATTATACCATTAAGCCATTTCCCTTTCGGGGTAGGCGTGAATTTCTCGGTTGGAAAATAGTGGGATAGGTATATAGGTGGAAAGTAGGTCGGTATATGGTATAAGGTAGATAGGTATATAGGTGTTAGGTATAGATGTTTTAGATTGATCTGGAGTTTTCGTGTTATTTATTCAAATGACACGTTCACTCCGCAACACTGCTCCGACCCAGGTTGCTGATCAATCTCTCTAGTGATCACCCCAAGTGAGGAGCCTCACAAAATTGTTATATATGGTTCCCCACTTGGGCCCATTAGTATCCAAGGTCTTTGTTTCAGGCATCATTCACTCTATTGTCACTCTGTTTATAAACTATTTGTCGCCACACTTTTCTGTCCTGGCATACTACTCTAGCTTCCTTCACGTCCATGCATTTTTTCATGCAAGCTCTTGTGTTCCTACGACTTCTTATGTCTCTTCGGATTAATGTCTCATTCACAGATTCTAACCATTCTTTCGGCGGTCTACCTCTGGGCATTCTGCCATTTACTTTACCTTTATATACTTGCTTCGTCAGTCGTTCATGTTTCATTCTTTCAAGATGTCCGAACCATCTTAACTAATTCCTTACCCATATGTCAACTAGTGTCTCTCCTGTACCACATTCTTTGATTTTTTTAAATGAAACCCGGCTTCTTTCAATTTAAATTAAACTTTTTTGGCGGATCTTGAAGCTTTTTGAACATTTACCTAAGGATTTGCAAAAAAGTATTGTGCATCATTTTTCAACCAATATCTGCCTTGTCTTCCACGCGGCATGTTCAGTCAGCGGATTTCCGCTTCTAATTTATTTGTCACCATAACTACATGTCTCCCAAGTGGCATGTGTAATCATTGGTACGCCTCAACAGTAAAATGCTACTTCTGTACCATATCTTACCAAAAACTGATTGTCTTTTGAATGACATGTCCTATCAGTGGATTTCCACTTTTAATTCATTGATCACCAGAACTTTTTCACTTCTGTGTCATTTCTGCGTTACGAACTGCCCAGCTCCCCACCGTCACACCAGCAGATGCCTCTGCTTTTCTCACAGTAAAAACAAACACTTCATTTAAGTCGAAAATTGGAATTATTTCAAAGTTTAACAAAGAGAAGCATATGAAACCCTCAAATTAAGAATTTGTTTTTAATCATTAAAGTAAACAAACAAAAAGACTGAAATTCAGGCAGTAAATACTAAAAAGTAAAAACTAAGGTAGTCAAGACCTGAAATTAAAACGATATGAAAAGGTAGTGTAAGGTTAAGATGACATTAAATTAAGGACTTTTCTTGCCGAAAGTAAGTCGCATATTTATACTGAAATCATGCATCTCCTCGCCTCCCTCCCCCCACTCCCGTGACCCGTCAGCCCTAACCTGAAATCACGTACATCATAAAAATAATCTTCATGAAGTCCTTTTGGATTTTCTATCAATTCACAAGTAGAACACTTTATCTGCAACAAGAAGCTCGGAGACTCACATTTTTTTATTTATGTGAACACCCCTATACAGTCATACTTTTCGATGACAATCTGGACAAAAAACAATGTGCGTTTCTTGAAAATCTAACTTTACACACAAAGCATATGAGCAGAAAATGCAGTTTTTATTTCGAAAAACAGTAAACAGACAGTTCGCGCGTGACTTTTTAACTGGAAACAATTTAAGATACACTCAAAATTCCGGTTGTGTTCGAGAGTTTTAGCGACTGTCACTTGAAACGTGGACTAGAATATAGAAACGGAGCAGCCCGAGTAAAGACTTGAGTTCGACTTGGCGATGTCTTTGGTTTGTTTCCAAGACGCCGATGTCTGGCTGCGTTTCAAAACTGAGTCGAGACATAAGACAATGTCTTACTTTTATGGTTTCAGCATGGTGATTTCAAGTCGGCAAAACTTGTCTCAAGATGAACCTGCACGACTCAGAAATGAGACCTCGCATGAGACTGTTTTTAATTTGAAAATTCAGAATCTGTGGGTCTGAACCAGTGTAACCCTGAAAAATTTTCTTCACAAAAATTAAAATTGTAATTTTCTATTAGGATCTCCTCAGCCGTTAGAAATACGTATAAACAATCAACATTTACGGTATCTTCCTCAAAAAAGTATAATGCAAATGAGAATCTATAAATTAATTGATTCAATATATAAAGGGCAACACCGCATAAGGGCGTGAGTGCCAGATTTCAGAAATGCGTTTTATTGGCCCAAAATAATGTTTTTTACCTAAGTCATATTTCTGTAAAAGATTATGGTCCGGTTCGATTTAGAAGTGGGTCAAAATCCATGTTTAGTATTTTTTTTTTCAAAGTAATTTAATATTTTTGCCTGTTACTTTCACAATTCAATAGAGCTAAGTGATAGCTCAAAATCATTTTTCTTTCAATTTCTTCAAAAAATAAGAAAGTACTGCAACTCTTTGTGTGTCCACATTTTCGTTTTTGGGGACGCACCGCACAATTGATAAGGGGTTTTCTCGGATGTGACTGCTTCTTTTTGGATATTTATTTCGCGCTTTGATAGAGTTGAGTAATAGCTCAAAAGTACTCTCTTGTTTTTTCTCTAAATGCAAAAATATACAGTTACGCAAGTTTTTAGATGTCAACATTTGAATTTTTAGGATGCGCCGCTATTTTACAAGGGTTTTCTCGCACATGGTTATTTCTTTTTCAGCGCTCTTTTCGCTGTTCAATAGAGATAACCAATAGCTCGAAGGTACTTTCTTCTTCTTTTTTTTAATTTGAAAATAAAAAAGTTATGCAACTCTTTATGTATCAAAATTAGATTTTTTGGGGACGCGCCGTTCCTTTGACAAAGGTTTTCTCGGAGATGGGTGCTTCTTTCAGGATGTTAGTTCCATGGATCGATAAAGCCTAACAGTACCTCGAACTGTTTTCGCATTTCTTTCTTTTAAATTAATTTCGCAAAAGTTCTACAGTTTTTTGTTTCTCCTGTAAAATTCGGGTTTTGGCACTTACGCCCTTATGTGGTGTTGCCCTTCGTATATATATTGTGTGAAAATATCCAAATTATTTAATTATTAACAAAGATTAGCTTTTATGACAGTCAGAATGACCCTTTTTTCGGGGCAGGTATATACTCGAAGTCATAAACTGCTCGAATTGAAGTCATAAAAATTCGACTCAAGATATAAATATATGTCTTAAAGATATATAAACTTGTCTCCAAGACACAAATTGAAGTCTGGCTCCGTCTCAATAAGGAGACATGCTGGAGTCGAACTTTTCGACTTCAGCATGTCTTGATTGGGGGCAATTCAAGTCGAAACCAAGTCGAAGAATTTTTGCTCGGGAGAATACCAATACCGCGTCGTGTCGATGTCCCAGCGCGATAAAGCAGAGTCAGCCTGAAATTCAGTAAGGCGTACTTCTTAATTTTCGATAACGAAAGCCTTAAACGTTATTTCAGGTTGTCTTCAACTTACTTCCAGAACTGTATATTGAAAGTTAGGTGCATAGCTTATTTTATTTCAGTCAATAATTGCTTATTTCTTCTTTAAGATGAGTAAGTACTTTACTCAAGATCGTATGTATACTTATATTTAGTTGCTTCCTTATTTCAAGTCAAATTTGAAATTAAGTCGAATATAACTTTAAGTATTCGTTTTTACTGTGCTGACACTGTCTTCGCAATTCTAATGTGTACATTACTTTTTCTTTAATTTCAAATTGTGTAATGTTTTCATTAAGGTACCTATATCTTCTTGAAATATTTCCATTTTGCTCGAAACTGAATTTGATAAAGATATCTTTTCATCTCTTTTCTTACTTTGAAGAAGATTTTCTTATTATTTTTAAAATAGTTGTTAATTTTATCTTTTTTTAAATCTGTGTCAGTCTTGCGATGATCTTTAAACATGTGGTAAAGTCAAATGTATTTTAATTATATGATGCGCCTCAAGACATATTTATAATAATTGTTTGAATTATTGTGAATGTAATGCATTCTTTCTCTTATAATATGAATTTATGAATAATGCTTAATGCAATATTCTATCTTTTCTTATATACTCAAAATTGTGGTTCCCTGTTTGTAACGTTTCACTTTCTCAATTATCCTGTTACCGTTTCAGTTGGCAGACGCACGATTAAGACTAATTAGATGGAATCTCGGGTTGATTCTTAATTAAAAGAGCAAATTAAAACTGCAAACGATTCAGAACATTTGGCATGAGGGCTAGTGAGTAAGGAAGCTAGGAAAAAGTGAGGTCCACAAATTAAATAATCAAATCGTAGTGACAATAACTAGCAGTTCAAATAACATAAGTTACAAAATAGGTGAGAATAATTACCATTCTCAATAGCAATGTGCAACGAGAGGAGAAGCACTTGAATGTAGTGCTTTGCGAAAAGTCCCATTTAAGATAGGAAATTCAGTGCCGAATGACGTCATATGAGCCGAGGTTCATATGATAAAATTTCTGAATCACATAATTTGTTTTATCATAGGAGAAAGTATCCGTTCTGCTACCCTGAAGACCCGAGTTCGATTCCCACCAGCGCTGATTTCTTCTAACACGTTTTTTTCTCCTTCAGCTCAGAATAAAATATTAATATCTAACTGTATGTTTAATGTATAACATTTATAATAGGTGCAACTGTAATATATATATATATAT
>CAKNXH010063394.1:314435-332686 GCA_932178445.1 Andricus quercusramuli
ATTACATTTGGCAAAAGACGTTTTGTAGATAATAATATGTTAATTTTCTAGAACCGCTAATGATTCTGAATTGAACTCAATTTAAAAAAATTTTAAAATGCTCTTGCAGGGCAATAAAGGGGAAAACTACTTTAGGGCCTATGTGGGCCTTATATGGGGCTTCGCTGGGCAGTACAGAGGGCCACCTCATTGGCCCTCCGTGGGCAGCCTATATGGGGCCTTCGAAGGTGAGCATGTCGAAACTATGTGGGCCCTTCGTTGTTTGCCAACGTAGGGCCAACGTAGTAAAAGGGCAAATTACGATGGCCCTCGCAGGGGCCAACTCAAAATTTCCACACGGGCTGTAGATATATCCATAATTTTTCTGGATTTTTTCTTTGATTACGAAACTGGGCAAAACTGCCCCCATACCGGTGCAGTTTCGCCCAAATGTAATTTTTCTCAAATTCGTAATAGTGTCTTTTTCTAACAAGAAATTTTGTTTAAATTTCATATATACAATAAACGACATAAAATTCTTTGTAAGAAAGCATATACGTTTTTTTTCAACACTAAATGTGTACCTGAATTTGAACAATAAATTTAGGTGGAAGAATCTGCCCGGACCCCCCTACTTTAAATTTTTTTTAGAATTATCGCATTTTCATTACTTTTGATATTTTAACAATTCCTTGTGAAACATATTGCTTTTCGCTCAGTCTTTGAAAAATTATTAAAGCTCGATACTTTTGACAAAATTTACCGGGACGAACAAATTTTGTGGGTACGATATCTTGTGATGTCTTCTTAGAATGCATTTTGTTTTTATTTTATGAATTTGGATATCAATTTTTTCCACATTCAGTTTCTAAAAGTTATATAGCTGTATTTTTTGATAAAATATAAATAGCTTTCTGAAACATTGGTAAGTTTTTAAATTTACCCATTTTCTCTCATTTTCCTTTCAATGTTCAAATTAAAAATTAGGCCGATCCTAAAGTGACGGACTGTCCGTACGTTTAGCTCGGCTAGACTAATATTACGGACTGTTGGTACGTTCAGCTTTGACTGCACGTCCGGGCTAAAAATACGGACTGTCCGTATGTTAAGCTTTTAATACACGGTTGGTCTAAAAGTACGGACTGTTAGTAAGTTCAGCTTTGACTACACGGCCAGGCTAGAATTACAGACTTGAAACATTATTTCTTTTAATTTATATGATGTTAATGTTTTTTGTCTTACTTGGTCTAAAATCAATATTCTTTGAATATTCATAATTGATTTTTTTTGTGTTTTGAAAAAAATCTCTCTAGCTCCGCTGGGATTCGAACACCAGATTTTTCAAAACTCAATAAAATCAATTATCAATATTCAAAGAATATTGATTTTAGACCAAGCAAGACCAAAAACATTAACACCGTATAAATTAATATTTCACTGGTTAACAAACTTAACATCAAAATTAATAAAATCACTCTCATCTTTGAATGATCATACAAGCAGGCCCGCACTGGCCATATGGGAATTTGGGAGATTTCCCGGTGGTCCGCGAGCCTTGAGGGCCGCCGAGGGCATACCCAGGGCCGCATTTAGTACAGGGGCCACCAGGACCATGGTCCGAGGGCCCTCACTGATTAGGGGCCCTCCGCAATGCGGAAACAATTGAAAATTTTCCATGCACAGGCTTGTCCATCGGCTCCTACTTCTATGACCTTTTTTTTTTAGAAGCCACTCCGGAAAAAGGGCCGCGTAGGTACAAAATGCCAGGGCCGCATTGACGTCCCAGTGCGTCCCTGCATACAAGTATAGAATGACGTCGACATTCAGCTTGTATGGGTTTTGAAGAAAATCTTCTCGTCTCTCTATAGCTTAATTTGTTACAGCATCAGACCGGAAATCTGAAAGATCTGGTGTTCGAATCCCAGCTGAGCTAGAGAGTTTTTTTTCAAAACTTAAAGAAATCAATTATCAATATTCCAAGAATATTGATTTTAGACCAAGTAAGACAAAAAACATTACCATCATATAAATTAATATTTCACTAGTCAACAACCTTAACTTTAAAATTGATGAAATTATTTCTTTTAATTCGATATTTATTTTCCATTCTGCAAAAGAACGTGCCTTGAAAAAGAGAAGAATAAGAAGTAGGCTTGCAAAAAGTGAAAGAATGATCTGACAGATTGAGGTTATGTTTACTCTCGTTTGTCTTCGAAGAGTGTTACTCACCTAAAAATATTTCACAAGTGAAAAAATATATTGATCTGTCACTAGAATATCCCATTTACAGAAATCAACAGTATGTTGGAAAGAGGTAGGGGTGTGACCCGCATTATTTCTGTGATCTGTCACAGGGGTACCTCTCCAACCCCTACGAGACGCTAGAAAGATTTAGGGGTTTAACCAACATTACTTCTGTGACCAGGACACATGGTTGCCCCCCCCCCCCCCACCGAGACGTTGAAAAGAGGTAGATGTTTGGCCAATATTATTTCTGTGATCTGTTACAGGAGTGCCTTTCACCCCTCACGAGACGTTGGAAAGGGATAGGGGTTTAACCAGCATTACTTCTGTGACCAGTTACAGGGACGCCTTCTCGCCCCCCCCCCACGAGACGTTAGAAAGGAGTAGGGGTTTGACCAACAATGTTTCTCTAGCCAGTCAAAGGAGCACCATCTCGCCACCACGAGATTTTGGGAAGGGGTAGGCGTTTGACCGAAATTATTTCTGTGAGCTGTCACAGGGGTCCCTTGTCTCCCCCCTCCCCTCCCTACAGGAAGTTGGAAGAGAGTATGTTCAAGATATGATCTTTTAAGAACTGGTAAAAAACAATTTTTCGGTACTCGTAATTTTTGTGTACCGGTACCAACAAATTTTTGCCGGTACCGACAGTGTACATTTGTTATTCTTACATGTAGAAGAGAAGATTAAATATTTTAATAGTAAATGTTATATTTTTGTCAAATTATGTTTTAATGATTTCTACCATTAAAGAGTTTGTTTTTGAAAGTTTGATATACTCAGGTCGTGAAAAATCTATCACGGTTATACAAATATGCCGGTAAAAAGTATAATTTGTTGAAGGAACTTTTTGTATATGTTTGGAAACATTGTAATATCTAAGAATATTTTCTTTTGAAAAGATTCCATGATTTTTTTTATACCATTAAGCCATTTCCCCTTTTGAGGTGGGCGTGACTTGCTTGGTTGGAAAATAGTAGTGTGTAGATGGGTATATAGGTATAAGGTAGATATGTATAGGTATAAGATAGGTAGGTATATAGGTTAAGGTATAGACGATAGATATTTTAGATTGATCTAGAATTTTCGTGGTACTTTTTTAAAGTACACGTTCGTTCCGCAACACTTCTCCGACCCACGTTGCTGATCAATCTCTCTCTCGATCAGCCCCAGTGAAGAGCCTCACAAAATTGTTATGTGTGGTTTCCCACTTGGGCCCATTTGTATCCAAGGTCTTGTTTCAGGCGTCATCCATTCTATTGTCACTCTGTTTACAAACTATTTGTCGCCACACTTTTCTGTCCTGGCATACTACTCTAGCTTCCTTCACATCCATGCATTTTTTCATGCAAGCTTTCGTGTTTCTATGGCTTCTGATGTCTCTTCGAATTAGTGTCTCTTTCACAGATTCTAACCATTCTTGCGATGACCCACCTCTGGGCGTTCTGCCATTCACTTTACCTTTATACGCTTGTTTGGTTAGTCGTTCATCTTTCATTCATCCATGATAACCGAACCATCTTAACTGATTTCTTTCCCATATGTCAACTAGTGTCTCTCCTGTACTACATTCTTTGAGGATTATCTCGTTTCGGAATTTGTCCATCAGTGTTTTTCCGCAAATTGTGCGCAGAGGTTTCATGCCTATCGTGTTAATTTTACTCCTGTCCTTTTCTTGACAGGTCCATGTCTCGCTACCGTATAGTACAGTCGGTACGAATATATAAAAATGTATAGCCATTTTAGCTTTTTTTTATATGTTTTTATTTCTGAGAATGGACCCTTCTCTACTGATAACCTGCTTACCTTATTTATGCGCCTATCTAACTCTCAATCTATTTTTCCGTCGCTATATAGCGAATAGCAGGGACGGCATGGGACATCAATGCGGCCCTGGCATTTTGTACCTAAGCGGCCCTTTTCCGGAGGGGCTTCTGAAAAAAAAAGGTCATCGAGATAGGAGCCGATGGACAAGCATGCGCATGGATTATTTCCGCATTGCTGGGGGCCCGTAATCGGTGAGGGCCCTAGGGCCATGATCCTGGTGGCCCCTGTACTAAATGCGGCACTGGGTATGCCCTCGGTGGCCCTCCAGGCTCGCGGCCCACCGGGAAATCTCCCAAATTCCAGATGGCCAGTCCGTGCCTGGTGAATAGGCTACCCAGATATACGTAGTTGTCAAATTGTTCTAATTTCTCATCATTTAAAACAATATTGCACATTGTTTTCTCAGTTTTTCCTTCAAACACCATGATTTTTGTTTTATTTACGTTTATTTCGAGACACATGCTCTTCATTCTTGTATTCTTAGACACTTATCTATAAATCTGATAAATAGATGAGGACATACGCATCCTTGTTTCACGCCTTGCATAATATCGAACCAGTCACTTTATTATTATTATTATTATTATTATACCATTAAGCCATTTCCCTTTCGGGGTAGGCGTGACTTGCTCGGTTGGAAAGTAGTGGGATAGGTATATTCGTTATATGGTATAAGGTAGATAGGTATATAGGTATATGTATTATGGTATAGATATTTTAGATTGATCTGGAGTTTTCGTGTTATTTATTCAAATAACACGTTCACTCCGCAACACTGCTCCGACCCAGGTTGCTGATCAATCTCTCTAGCGATCACCCCAAGTGAGGAGCCTCACAAAATTGTTATGTATGGTTCCCCACTTGGGCCCATTAGTATCCAAGGTCTTTGTTTCAGGCATCATTCACTCTTGTCACTCTGTTTATAAACTATTTGTCGCCACACATTTCTGTCCTGGCATACTACTCTAGCTTCCTTTACGTCCATGCATTTCTTCATGCAAGCTCTTCTGTTCCTATGACTTCTTATGTCTCTTCGGATTAATGTCTCATTTACAGATTCTAACCATTCTTTCGGCGGTCTACCTCTGGGCATTCTGCCATTTACTTTACCCGAGGGGCTATTCACTGAGTTGAAATGAGTTAAAAGTCATTCTTCACTCAAAACAGGTCAAATGAAATTTCTTATGATCGGGCCAGATCATGAGAAATTTTTCCGAATCTTAGGGAATCGCGCTAACTCAGGGAGAATCACGTAAATTCTTTCCAACTCTTCTCAACTCTTCTCAACTCTTCTCAATTCTTCTCGACTCAGCGTTGGTCACTGTAAAGTCAGCGCGGTCACTTGCACTCTTACGAACTCTCGCTGAACTCTTTCGGAAGTCTGAATATTCAGTTACTGTTTGACTTGCTGATATTTTTATTTTACGCGTAATAAAGGAGATTGTAATTGATAATAAGGTAATAATCACATTAGAAAAGACAGAGAATTGCATTTATTCAAAATCAGGGTGTCCAGCGATTCTTAGGAACGAAATTCAAGGTGTTTTCCAGGTCAAGCGCATAAGCGTTTGCATACGTGTAAAAAATGAGCCATTTCATTTTTTATTGGTCAATAATTTCTAAAGAAGGCAGAACCATTAATAAACAAATTCTTAATTTTTTGCGAACATACGTCGTCTTTGAAAACCTTGCAATCTTTGTGAATTCGTTGAAATCTCTTGAAATACTTAAAATCGTTGTGAAATCTTGAGATTTCTGTGAAATTTTTTGGAAACTTTTCCAATTTTTGTAAAATATTTGAAATCTTCAAAAACTTTAAAATCCTTGAAATCTCTAAATTTTTTTGAAATTTTTATGAAATCTTTGAAATATTTGTGAAAGCTTTCTTTAATCTTTGTAATCTGTGTGAAATCTTTTGAAATCTTATAAATCTAGTTTACTATAACTTTTCTATTATCCTTAAAACCTTTGAAATCTTTTGAAAGTTTTAAGATCTTTGGAAATTTTCGAAATCTTTGGGAATTTTTCGTGAAATCTTTTCAAATATTAGTGAAATTTTTCTTAAATCTTTTTTGTGAAATCTTTTTTATTCGTTGAAATCAGTGAATTATTTTAAATCTTAATGAAATCTTTTCAAATCTTCTAAAATGTTCTTAAACCTTTTGAAATCGTTTCTAAACTTCGAAATATTTTAAAATCCTAGAAATCTGGTGTGCTGTAAACTTTTTCAAATCTTTGGAATCTCTCAAATCTTTGTAAAATGTTCAAAATCCTTTTAAGTATTTTAAAATCTTTGAAATATTTTGAAACCTTTTGAAATCTTTAGTAATGTTTTATAATCTGATGAACACTAAAAAACCGAGTAGTGAAACCCTTAAAAAATCCGTTACATGGCCATGGCTCATTCTAATTCTGAAACTGAATTAACATCGAAATTTTCAACTTACAATTTTTATAATTTGTAAGCTGAATATCACAAAAATGTATACTTGTAACATTCTATATTAGCGGAAACGAAAGAAAAAACTCATAGAATTATTCACAATATCAGGGTGGTGATTCAGCGAATGATTTCTAATTTCCGGTCATTTCCTGGTTTTTCCCGGTCAAGTTTTTCAATTTTCCCGGTTAACTAAAAGTAACTGAAAGTACTAAAAGTAACTAAAAGTAACTTTCAGATGGAAAAATTAATTTTCAACAAGAAAAAACGGATTTTCAATAAAATAGTTCAACTTTCAACCAGAGTGATGAATTTTCAAATCAAATTATGAATCTTCAACTGGAACAGTTAAATTTTAAACCAAAAAGATGGATTTTCAACTAAAACGATTAATACTTTACTGGAACACTTGAATTTTCAACCAAAGATATGACTTTTTAAACAATATTAATTTTCAAATAAAATATTAATTTTCTACCAAAAAATACATGAATTTTTAACGAAATAGTTGAATTTAAATATAAAGAAGGCAAATTTTCAATTAAATAGTTGAATTTTGAACTAAAAACAAAAATAATTTACAACCAAAAATGGATAGTATCCCCACAAAGTAAATAAATTTTCAAACAAATAGTTTAATTTTTGAATGCAAATTATCAATTTTCAACCAAATAGTTGAATTTTCACAAAAAAAAAGATAAATTTATTTTTAACGAAGTAGTTACATATTCGCAACCAGAGAAGAATTTTAAATTGAAATGATGAAACTTCAACTTTTCTAAATTGACCAAAATTGTTAAAATAATAAAAACTGGATCTGTTCTACAATCAGAAGTAAATTCTCAGTTTTTTAATTAAATTCCCGGTCTCTCCCGGTCAAGTCGCCACCCTAAATATTAAAGTCTGTTCATTGCAATCTGTAAAATAATTGGTAGAGTCTCCAAAAAATGTCTAGAAATCTCTTCGTATCTCCGCGTATTGAGTAAAAGATAAATTATATCTTGATAAATAAAAAAACTTTTCAGTAGCTAGGTTTCTTCTAAACGAGATGTTTCGTTTATAATTGACTAAAAGATTTAAATTACTTTTCGCATTTCAATGAACAAAACCTACTTTAAAAAATTAATAATTCCGAAAGTAGCATGACAGAAATATTTTTCTAAAAATCCGAAGAAAATTAAAATGTATTTTTTGCGCAATGAACGATAATAAGTTCAATAATTATTAGTGCGAGAAGGTTTAAGAAATATGTACTATGAAGTTGAAATTTAAACTAAAGTGTATTACCATTTTTTTCTTTCCTTATTGTATCAAAAAATTCTATTTTGAAACAAACATTTTTCCACGATGTTTATTCCATCTTTGAAGAATTTTTATAAAGTAAACCTTTGTTTCGATAAAAATATGGGTTATCTACCTCTGTATTGCCACCCTTTAACTGGAAAAATATTTTGTCCATTGAACGGAAATTTATAGGGTTCTGACATTTATTTTACAATGTGACGTGCTGCTTATGTATCATATATAATACATATAATATATGTATTTTGTATACATGCATTTAATTTCAAAGAAAGTTTTTATACGTCGAAGTGTATTATATGTATTATATGTGTTATGTATGTATAAAATAAAAATGAGTGATTCATATGAATTATTTTTCATTTATGCGGATTCACCGGAAAATCATCTGACATTCACCGTGTCGGCAATTCCTTTGAACTCTTTCAATGCTCTTTCAACTCATTTTGTACTCTTCATGATCTTCGCGTATTCTTCCAAATCATCCGTACTCTCTTCGATTCTCTTCAATTCTCTTCGATTCTCTTCGATTCTCGACGATTCTCACCAACTCTGAATAGATTCTCTTCACTCATATCAACTCAGACTCAAGATTACGTACTCTTCGAAAATCATGAACTCTTTCACTCATTTCAACTCAGTGAATAGCCCCTCGACTTTACCTTTATATACTTGCTTCGTCAGTCGTTCATCTTTCATTCTTTCAAGATGTCCGAACCATCGAATTTCCCACTAACCCTTACGCTTGCTTTATTGCCTGAATATATTGATGATTAATAATGCATATTCAAAAAGAATCTAATTTTCAAATATAGTATGTACATTGTACATAGTAGGTCACTTAGATAAATGCGTCCGTAAGTTTAACCAGATTCCATGCAGCTAGGACTAAACATACACTGTCCGTATGTTTAACCCGGCCATATAGCTGAAAGTGAACGTACGGACTGTCCAGACTCTTATACACTACCTAAAAATTAAGCTTTTTAGTTATTTGTTACATACCTATTCATATCCAATTGAACCGCTGGATGCAATAACCAGTCCGACGCTCCAAAACGCGTAGGAGTATTGTCCGATCGTCTCAAAGAAAGAAAATTTCCAAAATCGAAAAACCAATATTTTGAAAACGTAGAATTCTAGATAAGAAAAAAGTGAAACTTTTTCCTTTCAGACTTTTTTTTGCCAAACGTGTATTTTCAATGATAAAAACGTCGAATAGTTTTTCCAAATCTGAATATCTCATTAAATTTTCAACAATTCGATATGAAATTTTTCAAGAAACTTCATTCAACATTGCAACAAGAACCCAGCGGAAACGTACTGTAAATGTTACATAACAAAAAGGGAACATTTATACATAACATTGTTACAATCATGTGCCATAACAATTACAGAACAAAAAGGTCACACTGTTCTGTAACGCTGTTACTGTAAGGATACGTAACAGTTCTGGAATTCTGTTATGTAGCTCAAATGGAACAGAGAGATAGAACTGTTATGTCACTAGGATGTCACAGGTGTTCCAAGAACGGAAAATGAAGGTCACATTGTTCTGTAACGCTGTTACTGAAGAATATGTAACAGTTTTGGAATTCTGTCATGTAACTGATATAGAACAGAGTGATAAAACTGTTATGTCACTAGAATCTCACACGTGTTCCAGGAACGAAATATAAAGGACACACTGTTCTGTAACACTGTTACTATTAGGATATGTAATAGTTCCGAAATTCGGTAATATAACTAATTTAGAACAGTGATGGAACTGTTACGACACTAGAATGTCACACGTGTTACAGAAATGGAACATAAAGGGCATTCTGTTCTGTGACGATCTTAGATCAGAGGTGTGCCGATGGTCGGGCGCAGTCAGTTACTTGAACTGGATAAGAATACGCCGACAATAGGCAACCATGTCTGAACAAAAAAAAATAATGAGTATATTCCTGAGATTATCCTGGCTTCTTCAGCGAAAAAGCATGGCCGAGATTTTGTCATGAACTTTCAAGCGGTTCGATAGCGCAATTAACTAAGGCATCGGCTAGGTACAATCGAGTTAGTTAGTTTAGGTAGGGTTCGAATCCCCAACGAGTGCGATTTTTCAACGGGTTCAAGCTTGTGCTTATATGTATAGAGGACGGTGCGTGAAATTGTGTTGTTTAAAATATAAACCAAGTGCAGCAATAATACAAAAAACATTTTTTGTTACATATTATTGTAACACTGTTATGCAATTGTTACAGAACGGTCACAGAACAAATTTACATCTTAACACTATTACATATATGCTACGGCACTACAACAGAACAATGTTCCTTTGTAACCCTGTTCCTAAATTGTTCTAAAAATACTTTTTGACATATAACGCGGTTCCAGAACTGTTACAGAGCGATTACAGAACAAATTTACATTGTCACGCTGTTACATATGTGTCACGTAACTATTACAGAACAATGTTACTCTGTAACCCTGTTCCTAAATTGTTCTAAAAATACTTTTTCACATATAACGGTGTTCCAAAATTGTTACAGAACGATTACAGAAGAAATTTACATCGTAAAACTATTACATATGTGTTACGGTACTATTACTGAACATGGTTATTTTGTAACACTGTTCCTAAATTGTTTTAAATATATTTTTATTCACATATAACGCTGTTCCAGAATTATTACAGATCTCTGACAGAACATGGTTCTGTAACAGCGTTATAGAACTGCTACATCCATTTGGGGACGACATTACTCGGACCATCGTCTGAGTATGTTCTTAACCTGTTGCAAACCTGTTCTTTTTCATTCTAGAACTGTTACATCACAGTTATATAACAGTGTCCGCGGGGTAAGCGATTGTCAGCTTTTTCATGATTTCCTAGGTATCCATAGATTATTTTGAATACGTCCTACAAATATGAACTTGTTTCAATAATATTTTTCGGAGTTAGAACGATTTCAGTTTTAAAACTTAACTAAATCAGGGAAAAACTTTTTTTCAACATTTCGTTTTTATTATTAGAAATAAAAGTTTGGCAAACAAAATCTCAGAAGAAAAAGTTTCACTTTCTTATCATCTAGAATTCTACGTTTTCAAAATATTGATTTTTCGATTTTGAAAATTTTCTTTCTTTGAGACGTTCTCGAGAGTCGGGCTGGTGATTGCATCCGACGGGTCAATTTATCTAAAGAAAGTGTTTATTGAAATCTCTTAAACTTAAAAAAGATACGAAGATTTGATTGATAAATAATTTTTATTTTAACATAACAAATAAATTTTTGAATTATATCATACACAAAATTTTGTTTGTTGTTTTGGCTTTGACTCATTTGCCTATTTTTACAATAATTTTTCGTTCAGCAATTTTGTAAAACTAAAGAAATTAGCCTTGAATAGCAAATTCGCAAAATGTATGAGCAAAGAGGTGAAAAATATTATAAAATTAAAAAATATATATAATAAAAGTTTGATGATTTGCGGAAAAACAAATCAATTCAGAAATCAGGCATCAGTTTTCCCAAATTTTCAGGATTCCAATTCATCGAAGCTTCTTATTCACAATGTAAACAAGATGCGAAGAAAACAAGAAAGAAAGCTTTTAGACTTATGTTATTTCGATTTAGGAATTAATTATAATAAATTCAGACTTTTAGACATAATTAGATTTATGTTTAGTAAAAGATTTTGAAAAAGTTGATTCAAAACTTATATTTTTTAGAATCAGTTAGAAGCGGCCCTGGGCCAGATATTAATGTCCCAATTCTGCTCGATCCTCTCATCCTGTTAAAACGATTTGTCTTCGGTAACAGCGCCAAGAAATAATTAATTGCTGTTTTAGGTTCGGACGAATTTATAAATTGCGAATACGTATGCATATAGCGTCAGCGGGGCAGGAACGTGACTTAAATTTTATAAATGATAAGAAATAATTTCCTAGAAGCTTACGATTAGGTATTTCGTGTGTATCTATTCCTAAATAGAATTAAAATGAGGAAAACAGAAACAATTTCACATTCCTTAGGAATGAAAAAAACTTTATATAGCATTCTTCACTTCAATGCATTTCACATTTTCGAAAACTTATTTTTCCAAGGCAAGCTCATTAAGGGATTCTCATGAAAAGATTGAAAAAATTAGGGGCGCAGGAATAGCATTACACAGTAACAGAAGATGCACGAAGACACCTAAAAAATAAAGGTGATTGGTTAATTTCAAGGCAATTCTATTTAATTTGTTTTCAGTTTATTAATAAATTCTTAATTACCATCATTAACAATCCATTGTTCAGCGTAAAATAGCCGTAGAGTTCGCAGGATAATCCTTGCAGTTTCACGTCCTTGAAACCACTAGGCGGCTCAAGTAGAAAAAGTGGCGTTGTTTTTAAAGATGACTTCTCAGAACTTATTCCTCTCATATAACTCTAAAAAAATACAAATTTGTACAGCTTCAAGTTTTTTAAGTGAGTTCAATTTCAATGAAGCCTGATTCTTTTGAAAAGAATGTAATGATAGGGTAAACAGGGGTATTGCAGCACACTTCTAGTGAACGACACTGTGAAATAAAAATGCTTTTATTGAAATTATGGGGATTTAAAATAGTGACTTGTACATACGTTAAGATTCTATTACCCATGTAACTTGTATTTCAATATTTATTCAGCACAAAATGAGAGAATTTATATTCATTGAATAATACTTTTTGGTGCCACCTACACAAAGAAATGTGACACTGGGAAAATGAGCAATGTCGGTTATTTGAAAGACCTATGAAAGTTTGAAGAAAAGGTTTTTCTTTCTTCGTGATACTTTCAAAGGTTATTTCCTTAAGATGTTTTGGTGTTGACCAGGGTTATTAATAAGTGGAGATTTTATTTCGAATTAATCAATACACATTCTGACATCGGTTGTGTTTTTTAAATAAAAATCTAATTATGTCCGACCTACAGATGGCTTTAAAATGATTAATTAAACCTAAGTACCTTATATACATGTTCTGGAATTAATTTTGTATCAATCCTGATCTTTCTTCACTCAATGGAATATTTTTAAACAATAGACACAACAACACTTTTTTGAACACTGAAGGTCTCTCTCTTTACTACTTTTCTGATTAAGACCGTTAATGAACCGTCGAAACGTTAAAAACTAAACCGTGAGATCTCGCAGTTAGTTATTTTGCAATGCAAATATGGACCAGTAATCAACAGTATTGATTAATTCGAAATAACACCTTCACTTTTAGAGGTTTTTTCATTGTGTTTAGCAATATAAATAAATACATATTATTCTCAAACTCAAGTATCAGTGAAGGAAACCCAGAAGGCATTTTCCCGTGAAATATAACGCACTATTGTTATTGAAATCCATGTTCTTATGATTGCTGTGTATTTTCTTCGTTTTCTTGAATGTTTAGTATCTATTTTGATGGTTTTGGATTGTCGAATCTCAAAAATCAGTGACCGACACCCCAGCATGAATTTGGCAAAGTCGTAAAATGAATAACTGAACATAACCACACAATATTGAGGGTGTACATTTTCAAAGAAAACTTCCTCGTTTCTTATAAAAACACACAACGTTATATCAAATGATGTTCGCTACTGTCTAAAGTAACTAAATAAAATAATATTTCTCACGAATAACTGTTTTAATTCTTTTAAATTAAAAAAAAATGCATGTGCCGTTCACTAAATGTGGGGTGTCGTTCACCAGAAATATGGTGCCTTTTACTAAATTTGAATAAATTATTCAAAAATAAATATAACAGGGGTTTGGCAAAGAATAATGATATTGATGGTTACTTCCTAAAGCGGAAAAAATCTGCCCTTTCACATAAATTCATCTTTGATACCAGAAATAAACACACTAGCCTTGTTTCTTAACTTATTTAAAATAAAAAAATTTGTTTAATAATCTGCAATTGCAAGATTATGGAAAAGAGCCTGGAGTTTACAGTTATCTACATTGTAAACAAATATTCTTTCAAGTATTAAAATAAGGGATCGAAAAAACAGTCTCGAGTGGTGCTAAATTGATTCACTTCAGTCTTAAAATGACACCATTGGTGAGATCCCGGAGTCATTTGCTTTACATTGAAAATAATTGTACAAAGTTATGCTGTTCAAAAACAGGACACCTCGAGACTAAAATAATACCTGGAAAAATGATACTGTAAAAAAAAAAAGAAATCGAGTTTCTAAAACCGTTTTTGAATTCCTTTTTTGTTCAGCAATTATTTTACGTCAGAGATCTGCGAAAGCCGATTCTTAAGATAATGATTACTCAATTTTAATGTTATAAAATAAAGTAAAAAAAAATTGGCATCTGAACCAATTTTATTTTTCTATCATGTGCAAAAAAAAAACGAAAAAGTCAAAATCAATCGTAACAAGTGTACGGGAACCACGAAAAAATAGTCAGAAGTAGTATCCCTGTAAGTGGGGAGTGGGACGAGCAACGTCCAAGAATTCGTTAATGCTTTCCACGAATGGAAGCCTGGGAGCAAGATCGTGAACATGCGCACTAGCGTTTGCCATTTCAACGATGTCAAGACACGGTGGAATTTTCGAACTTGTGTTTTGAACTTTTCTGTTCTGTTGGTTTAGAAAAATTAAATTTGAATGTTTGAATCCCTTACTTTCGAAATCCATAAATAATTATAATAATTTTATTGTAGAACTGACACTTTCCAAATCCTTTCCGTATTTTTGATGCAATTTTCGTTCTCATTTTTGCTTCAGGAACGTGATATACACTCAATAAAATAAAAACACAAACGAACATAACCTATATATGCATCGAGATGTCGAAGCATAACATAGGGGAGTGAGTATAACACGTGAATGCGAAAACAGCTCTGCGCATGTGCACGATCTTGCTCCCAAGTTTCCATTCGTGGCAAACATTAACGAATTCTTGGACGTCGCTCCTCCCACCTCTGCTCACCAAACACGTCGGGTGATACCACTCCTTACCATTCCTTCGTGACGGAAGCCTATTTCACGGAATTAATTCATGAAATTCTAAGGAATCGTTCGTAAGCTACGTTACGCGGTTTTCTTTCGTGAATAAAATGCTCGTGCAGTTAAAAAGGATACAACGATATAATTAAACAAAAACGCGTACCGCAGTATACACTGAGAAACTTTAGGTTAGAAAAATTACTAAAACGGATAGCAAATGGGGGCAAAATGCTTAAATTTCGACATTTTAATACATAAATAATAAGTTATACTATTTTTATAAGAAGATTTCCTATTTGGTAATAGCAATCCTTACTATTTTCTGTAGTAAAATTCGATGTAGGAAAAATTAGTAGAGAAATTAATAAATTGTACAAAAAGAATAAAAGTAATAAGTATTTTAAATAACATAATATACTAAATATGTCAAAGAAATTACTATTGTCTGTAGGAACACGATGTGTATTATGGACATTTACTACTTTTTATAACAAAGGTTAATACCAATTATTAAATTTGGTCCCAAATATTACTAACTGATTTAGCAGAAAGTATCGAGCCTTGGACCGAGCACGGCCGAGTGCATCCGACGTGTGTCGATCGCCGATCATATTTTTAGGTTGCGAAAATGACATCTAATTTATGTTTCAATGCAAAATCCGCAAAAAAACGTAATTTAAAAAAAAAATATTCACTTATTTTAATTACATTAAAAATTTTGTTGTTTAAAATTATAAAAATATCATGAATATTAATCAATTAAGGATTAAATGAATTAGAACCAATAAACTTTCTATCATTTAGGTCATATGGAAGTTTTCATTCTAAGTCACAAAATGTCTTGTAGGTAGATGGATCATCGCCCGACTGCTGTCCCGGAGACGCGTGTTCGATTCCCGCCAGCCTTCGCTTTCTTCTAACCCGATTTTTCTGTTTCAGCCGTATAATATAATACTATCTTTTAAGAATATATTCATATATGTAATTTCTAATGTTGTCAATTCTTAATTTAAATAAATGTGAATTATGCGTTAAATGTAGAACATGTGTGTAGGTAGGCTTGTGTGAAAGTTAGCAACACGTATTTATTTTTTTTACTATTCCCACTGTAGCATATTTTGCTAACCAGTTAGTAATTCGGTGCGCACGGTCCCTGCGCATCATTTTACTGCAGCACTTTGTAAATACTGTTATCGTCTACAGATATTAATCCAACAAATTTACTACTTTCTGCTACCAAAATTAGTAAATAGTGCAGACTTGCAGTTTTACTACAGAGGTTAATAAATACTTCAAATGTCTTTTACAATAAATGCAATAGTTTTAACTTTTATTCCAATATATTTTACAATTGTTTAAGTAGCTACGAGTTACTATTGAGGTTAGTAAATATTATTGAAATTTGCTTTTTGCCTCTCATTGCAAAGTTCAGATAGTGAAATCTAGTGTGATTTTTAACAAGAAATACAAACAAGGGTTTCTCAGTGTATGAACGATCCCTTAAGATAACTGTTATAAATAAATTGTATAATCTGATTCCCGATTTATTGTTTTTCTTTCATTCTAATTTTTTTTTTTAAATCTCTTACTTGACGAAATTGATTAAATTAATGAATAAATGCTTAATGTAAATATTTAGTGGCAAAAGATAAACAACGTTTTTCAATAAAAATGTTCTTGGGCAAGTGAATTATCTAACAACAGTAGTAAATGTTATACACAGTTTTTATAAACAAGTTCACTTTTCGGAAATTTATTTTCAGAAGAAAATTCGGGTTTCACTGCAACTCCTCAAAATTGACTTAACGATGATTATTCGTTAATGTTACTAGACATTTTTAATATCAAATTTCTATCTGTATTATTATTATTTCTATCTATATTCATTTTTAAAGTAGACAAACATATTCATATGTTAAGTTATGACTTGCCTGAACTTGAATGTCAAGTCCGGTTGAATTTGTAGACTATGTCAATCAATTTGAGAAAAATAACTCATTCTTTTGTTATTAAATACATGGAATACTTATTGATGCAGTAGAAAAAATTCCTAAATCTACTTCCAATCTCTTCTTCTCTAAAAAAAAGACTTGGATTCAACACCCTGTTCCATTATTCTGAAATTCTCTTCTTCCTAATTGTATGCCGATTACGTCAAAGAAAGTTATTCAAAATTAGTTAGGAACTGCAGGCAATTTTTAATTAAATTTGGTTGATTCAATTCTGGAAAAAGTATTACATCATAAAACTTTAAATTATAAAACCAATTTAAATGCCAGCCGTCACAATTGTCAATAATATTATATGTTCCAGAAATTTTGCTACCCGCGATTTAATTATCATGTCCTATATATTTCTTTTACTTCTGCGACTACTATTTTAAAGGTTCATTTCAATATACTCTGGAGTTTCGATTGATGCACGGTTTCGGGTTTGCTTGCATTGGCCTTGAAACTCAATCAAGCTCGTCAGAACGTAAACAGTCAGGGCCGTGTGAACCATTTCCTGATATTATGCGATATATGCGCGTGAGTACTCGCCCACTGCCCATTCAGCCTACGCCCCTGCTGTTTCACGCATTATAGAACAATTATTAACAACTTTGTAGATATTTTTTGAGTAGAAAAGTTTATTTTATTTTTTCGTATCATCTCTCGTTTCTTCCGAAAATTTAATTTTTCACGAAATAAACAAAAACTGCGTGTCCTATCGTCGAATGATTAATAACAAAGTAGATATTTTTCGAGTGAACAATTATCGTATATTCATTTTCATTCATATCTTACATAGTTTGACGACAAAATGGAATTTCTTATTTTTCTGTATCATTTTTGGTGTATGGGTAAAACCAAAACCGTTAGGTAAAAAAATGCTGCTCAACTAACTCGACCCTTCTTTTTGGTGCCTAATAACAAAACATGTGCCAAAGGACAATCTAATCCGATTAGTCTTTCAAAAGTTATCCGATATACAGACGAAATCAACGACGACGAAGAACAGACCGACACCATCTAAAAACCTGTTTTTTTTCGGATTGAGAGGGTCTCCAAGCCTGGAGATTCATAGAAATCGGCGATAGTCAGTTTTCAAAAAAACAAAACCAATACCTTCTCATTGTGATGAGCATGTAGAAATGTTCACTTATAGCTTTTGAAGGACTCATAATTGAAAGTTGAATTGTTACATTTTAATAATTTATTACAGTACGTATTAGATTTGTTTGAAAGGTTTGATTATATTGAGCCAATGATAATAAAAAGTGGAAATATCTCGTAGGTGAGTAAAACGCAGATATAGAAAAATGCCTAAAAAATTAGATATAATTTCACGTCTGTACACACTGAGCTTCAAGCGGCGATAGGTATAAAAAAAGTGTCGACAAAAACTGAAGGCGGGGATTTGTTCGTACGGGCCCACAGTTTTAAAATCCGTTTGAATGAAAATCTTATGTTTTTGATCATTTTTAATTTGGTGCGAATTGAAATCACTCGCGGTATTTTTAAT
>CAKNXH010063394.1:342686-367796 GCA_932178445.1 Andricus quercusramuli
TTCAGATTCGAATCACGAATTCTCACGATCACTCTTCTGTGACCAGTGACTAAAATGCCGTACTACAAAATTAAAATACGGCAAAAAATGCCGTATCTGTATACACTACGTAAATGGTATATTTTGGTATTGTAAAGAGAAGTAAAATCTTTTCCGGATAAAAATTCCACTATGTAAAAAAAAAAAAATTTTTTCCTAATTAAAAATGCATCTTCTTTAAGAGAAGTTTTATGTTTATTGGATAAAAATGCAACTGCGTTTGGTTGAAAATATAATTATTTTGTAAAAAATTAATACTTGTGGTTGAAATTTCTACTGTTTTGTTGAAAATTTAACTATTTCGTAGAAATTTCACTTTTTGTTTAAAATTCACATTTTGGTGTTAAAAAATGAACTGAAGGCTTTTCTGGATGAAAGTTCAACTTTAAAAAAAAATGTGTCCTTCTTTTAATAAAAAATTCATAAGTTTTAATACAAATTTCATCTTTCTTGGATAAAAATTCAATTATTTGGAAGCGAATTGAACTATTTCGTTAAAAATTCATCCCTTTTGGTATAAAAATTTGTCTTTTTGGATGAAAAATTGAATTTTGTTCGTAGAAACTTATTTTTTGTTGAAAATTTCATATTTTGATTTCGGAAAGTCAACTGGAATCTTTTCAGGATGAAAATTCAACTACATATTTTTTTAAAGTTTATTTTCTTTCTAAATAAAAATTCATCTGCTCAAGAGAAATTTCATATTTTTTGGATAAAAATGCAACTATTGGGTAGAGAATTTGACAATTTTGTTGAAAGGTCATCCTTTTTGGGTACAAATTCGTCTTTTTGGATTACACATTTAATTTTTTTCGCAGAAACTTATTTCTTGGTTAAAATTTCATATCTTGATCGTGGAAAGTCAACTAAAATCTTTTTTAACAGCAAATTAAACTCTTTTTAAAAATTTTTTTCTTATTTATAAATTTATCCGCTTTGGTAGAAATTTCTTTTTTTTTTAATGCAACTTTTTGGTAAAAAATTCTTCTTCTTTGCTTGAGTATTCAGTTATCCTATTTGAAAGATTTGGTTGAATCACTTTGTTGAGAAATCATTTTTTTCGAACAGTTATATTTTTAGATTGAAAATTCATCTCTTTGATTGAAAGTTTAATTATTTTGTTGAAAATTAATTTTTTCAAATTGAAAATGCAACTACTTGGGTAAAAGTTTAACTACATTGTTAAAAATTTATTTGTTTGATTGAAGGCTTATGTCTTTGGTTAAAAATTTAAATGTTTAGTGGGAAAGTCTTTTTTTTTTTTTTGAAATTAATTTTTTAGTTGAAAATGTAACATTTCTATTTTTTAAGATTGATCTTTTTTAGTTGAAATTTCTCCTTTTTTGGTAGGGAAAAAATAATTTTCTTGGTTCAAAATTTCCTTTTTGTTGTGTAAAAATACATCAGTTTCGTGGAAAAATAATTTTTGGCTGAAGTCATATTTTTTGTATTTGAATTCAATTTTTGTAGAGAAAATTCGTCTTTTTGTTGAATTTTTTTTTGCATAAATTTAATGTTTTTTTATTCAAATATAAACTATGACACTTTTTGTTGGGTATTTATATTTTTAGGTTGAAAATTCAACTATTATGTTAAAAATTTTATTATTTTGTTGAAAATTCAAGTTTCTTATTAAAAATCCATATTTTATAGTAGAAAAGACATTTCTTTGTTTCAAATAAATTAATAAATTTGAACACTTTAAATTTGTATCTGAAATACTGTTTTATTCCGTTTATACAAGATTCTATGTTGAAAGTATTACAAGATTAAAATGCTGATATTTCAACACCCTGCCCAATTTTACCAGCAATATCTAGTAAAACATTTATGGCAAAAAAAATTACGTACAGAAAGAGTGGGGGAGGGTAGAAATATTTTGTTGCAGTTTGTTACAGGAGGGAGGGGGGTCTCAGAAAGGGCCTATAATCCGTCACCTAATTTAAGTACGGCCAATCACACTTAACACGGAGAATGATACTTTGATACCCCCCCCCCCCCTTCTAAAGTATCTCGTATTTTGTGGATGACCCCTAATCTGCCTCTTCGTCAAGTTAGAAATTGTTTTTTGATAAACCATGATGTTAATTTCATAGCAATTTTGATAAACAAACCGAAATTGTTTTTATTTGATTAGTTACAATAAGAATTTTATTGCTGTTTTAAATCTATGAAATTAGAAAACACTATGCATAGAACCTTTCTTAATTTCTTCTTTGCTACATTTTCAAATTATTTTTTAATTAAAATTAGCAAAACAAATGGACAACTTCTTACCGACAATATAAGAAATTTTATGTGTTTTTATATTATTTCATATACTATATTGATATAGTAATATTATAAGAAAGTTTAGTTGAGATTTTTTATCTTGTATAAAAAATAAAACAACATTTTATATAAATTTTGTGCGTACACTTTTCAAAACATTTAATATAAAGAGACAGTATTGTTTGGTTCATTGATTTTAATATAAATTTGCAGTATATATTTGTCTTGAAAATATAAATTATAGTATGACTAAATACGAGCGAAGTTTATATGTTAATAACTACGTATATACTTATGTTATATAATATACTCAATTGATCAAATGTGAAAGAAAACTTCTAATCATAAAAGATGGGCTTTGATTACATATTTGATACAATGAGTGTACGTATTATTATAACATAGATACATAAGAAAGTCGTTTGTAATAACTTCACTCGTATTTTTCTTCTATTTATAATCTCAGGACAAATATATACTACACATTTTGTATTAAAATTAATGAACCGAAAAAAATTGTTCAACCCCTTGAAATTTTCAGTTACAGTAACTGAAAATTCCTAAACTGTAACAGAATTTTCCGAAACATGTAACTGAAGCTGTATGCAGTTACCGTTGCTGAAATTTCTGTTACAGTTTAGGAAAATTTAGAAACGGTTTCTGCATAAAGCTTTAGTGACGTGTCTCTGAAAATTCCTACAGAAATTTGTAACAGTGTAGAACATAACATATTGTCGTTGCGAACCGCGACAACCAAATCGCGCATCGTGAGCGCGCTCAAACTTTTGAGTTTCCATTAAACGATGAACAGAAACGAGCGTGGAGCGCAAGGTTTACATCATTTTTAAACTAAATATCGAGCGCGAGGCGCGAGTGTCTTGATGAAAATGTGTTCCTTAAGGTCGATAGAGCCTAAGTAAATTAGTTCCTCCTTCTATGTAAAACGTATATAATTAAACCAAAAGCAGGTCATAACGATGAAGCTAACTAAGAGAGTATTAGCCCGCGAAGCGCGCAATAGCGAGCACACGAAGTACGAAAACCCAGAGGAACCGAGCTTAAAGCGTCAGGCAAATGTGTACGAGCGCGTAGCGCGAGGTGAATATATTATCGAGCGCGAAGCGCGAGATTCAACGGGTGCGCGCGCTAGGCGCGCTCAAACTTGCAAGGTAAGCGCGCTATGAGAATGTGCCCGCGAAGCGGGCAGATTTTTTTGTTAACTTTTTCTCTTATTGCTCATAGTTATGCTGTAAGGTGAAATTTTTTATATTTAATAAAATTTTTCACAATTGAAAAAGAAGATATATGTGTCCTACAATAAATAGTCTCAACCTTTTTTCTTGTTAACATTTTTTCGTACCTTGCATAGTTTAGCTGGGAAATAAATTTCTTATTTTTAGTAATATTTTTCAGGATTAAAACGGAAACCATGCCGGTCTAGCCAGATAAGATAGTCAAATCTGCCTTGTAGGGAACCTCTATAACTAAATACAACCTCATATTCGGCATGTATAGAAACCTCTTTTCCTAGATTTTCAGGCCCCTAGATCCCCATGGGGCAACATGGGACACCATTGAGTGCTGGCGAGTTTTTTTGCAATATCTTGGTCAATTTTTGAGCTAGGAAAACTAAAAAAAAAAGCAAATTGTAGGGGTTTTCAAGCCCTATAAACCTATGAAACCGAAAAACTTTTTGGCGTGAAATTCAAATTTTTACAGCCGTTTGAAAACTTCAAAAATTTTTATATTGGAAACAAAGACCGACTCCTCGCTAAAAAAAAATTATGTTATGTATTTTTGGCTCAAAAATTCCTTTGATTTTTTCAGACTTTTAAAAGTAGTGGAACGACCTCAAAAAAAAATAAAAAACCACTAAAAACCGCGTTTTTTGCCTCTAGCTCTTTCTACATAATTCCTACGATGAAACCAATCACACCATCGTATTCTACGTACAAAAATACAACGAAAGCGTGTATTAATTTTTTGAAAATAATTTTTGGCAGCCCTTCAAAAATTCAGCAAATAAAAACGATGAGCCCGGCTCACATGCCGTGCAGACATTCCAGATTTTTACTTCTTCCAATCGCGAGGGAAACCCAAAGTAGAATACAATGGCGCAATCAGTTTCATCATGAAAATTATCCAGAATGCGTCAGAAGCGAAAAACTACAGAAAAGTTCGGTTTTTGGACGCTTAACGCTTTATAGAATAAGATTACGATGAATCCGATTACGCCATCGAATTCTACGAGAAAAAATATATCAGGAATTATGTATTTCTTTTGCTAAAGTAATTTTAATAGACCTCACAAATTGAGCAAGTAAGATCATTCGACCCGACTCACAGTGACAATGAATAAAACAATAACATGGTGTCCCATGTTGCCCCATGGGGATCTAGGGGCCTGAAAATCTAGGAAAAGAGGTTTCTATACATGCCGAATATGAGGCTGTATTTAGTTATAGAGGTTCCCTACAAGGCAGATTTGACTATCTTATCCGGCTAGACCCTTTGTAGATATTACACAGATGAGCAATTTTCGTGTCAACCTTTTTTCGTAGCTTTCATAAAATCTGTGGCTGGAAAATGGAATTCTTTATTTTTAATATCATTTTTGACAATCAAAGCTATACCATGCATCATATAGAAAAATATTTTGAATCCAATTATACATCTTTTTGAGATGAACAATTTTGCTTCTTAACATTTACTCGTATTTTGCATCTCGTGCGTCGTTTCGCACAATATTTTAACCCCTTCGTTGGGAGAGAGAATTCGACAAAAGTGCCCAAAATGGCAGGAAAATTTGTTATCCTGGGAATTTGTATCCTGGGGGTTTTGGGGTCGCTGAATCCGAATCTGAAGTCAAAATTCAGAAATTCAAAATGGCGGGTCCAATATGTCGGACGAAAATACAAAAAATGGCTCAATTTTGATGAATATTGGCACTTCCGGGGTTTTAGGGTCTCTGAATCTGAAGTAAAAATTCAGAAATTGAAAATGGCGGATCCAATATGGCGGCCAAAATACAAAAAAAGGATCGATTTGGATAAATCTTGGTACTTACGTGGTTTTGGGGTCACTGAACCCGAATATGGAATCAAAATTTAAAAAATTTAAAATGGCGGATCCAATATGGCGGCCCATTATATGGCCATTTTGAATTTTCGAGTTTTTACTTCAGATTCGGATTCAGCGACCCCAAAAACTTGCAAGTACCGAGATTTATACAAATCGAGCCGTTTTTTTAATTTCGTCCGCCATATTAGATCCGACATTCTGGATTTTCGAATTTTTACTTCAGATTCGGATTCGGCGACCCCAAAAACGCGTGAGTACCGAGATTTATACAAATCGAGCCGTTTTTTGTATTTTCGTCCGCCATATTGGATCCGCCATTTTGAATTTTCGAATTTTGACTTCAGATTCGGACTCAACGACCCCAAAAACCCCCGACTAGGACTTGAATGCAAAACCGGAGTAAGTTGAATAGGAAAAAATAAGATTGACGCAATTTGCGTCAATGCCACACAGGGCATGGCAAATTTTGACTCATATTGCGTCAATGCCGACGAAGGGGTTAATTTTCGATTTTCCATTCGAATTTTTGATGTGTAAAACCAAAACCATTGTCAAAGAAAACTGGTTAACTTACTTGACCCTGTTTTTTTGCTCTAAAGAACCATGTCAAAACACAATCTAGTCCCTCAACAAACACCCTCGTAGAACCCCTTTCTTGTCACTCAGGGGGCACAAAACGTGGAAATTTGATGAAAACTGGCGAGTTCAAATTTAACATAAAACTAATACCTTCTCATTAGGACGAGAATATAAAAATGTGCCCTAAACTAGATGTTTATTATTTAGGTAGTTCGTGCACAAACATAATATAAAAATTTGCTTACCTCGTTTATCACTGCCGTACACAGCTTACAAATTATCACGATCTCATAACCAATTTCAATAGCAAGCAAAAGTTGCTGCACCGGTAAAGCATCGTTTGGAGAGATTTTCCCAGGATAGAAAAAATTATAAACCAGATGTAAACCACTCAATGCTGCTGCAGTGACCGAAACCATTTCGAAAAACAAATATGGCTCATAGAAGTCGATCAACTGATTCCATTCTTTCGTAATAAGTCTATGTCTTTCAACTGCTATCCTCAAAACGCAGATCCTCTGAGCAAGAGAAAGATGGACGGTTTTTAACTTTTTATACTGGTGGTTTGTATCCTTCAATTGCAAATAAATCACCAATGCAAAAGTGCAAAATGACGAATGCATCAGGACCAGTCCAAAGCGGTTGAAAATCTGGAAAATCTCATATATTGGAATTTTAGGTTTGCGAATCCAGCTGATCATGTGACTCGCACAGACGGCAATCGGCACCCAAGCATTTGCAAAAAATAATCCCCTGTAAAGCCAAATACCGCGCCTTTGTTTACCCCCGCTAATATCTCGGATACTCTTTTCCATGTTGGCAATATCTTCAATCAAATGTTTTACCACATTGGGCCGAACTATGCTTCGAAAACAGATAGAAAGAACTTTCATCAAGTCCGCCCATATAAAAACAAAGGCCACTAGTCTAGAAATGGCTCCACTTGTGTTTCCCGTGTGCGTGGGAAATTCCAATGTGAAATTTAGAAAAATCACTGTAGTTTGGAATAAACGTAATAGCAGAGTAAGTTTTGGATAACTCTCGCCTCGATAGTTAATATCTCCAATGCCAAAAATAGAATAAATGAAGGAGGCTGACAACAAGTATTTTTCCAATTCTTGAACTTTCGTTTTAGAATCCTCAAGCGCTAGAATTTTTTGATTTTTTGATTTCATGGTCCACAAAATTCAATTTCTCATATTTAAATAATTGAAACTCAAAGTTTAAAATGTTTAAGAGTAATAAATAAGGAAAAATATATAACTTATATTTTTTCTAATGAATATTTGTCCGGTGTCACTTTTTGATAGTTTCTGTACTAATGAAGACGTGTCACTGTAGAGAAGTGTTTGCGATTTGCTGAAATCGATCTATTGGCTAGGATACGTGGCCGAAGGAAATAATTCTGTTATACCAAGCATGTGATATGTATATCGATTTTTTTTCAAGGATACGCAAATTACAGTGACACCAATACTGACCCCGATATGTCTATTGAAGGGTGTAATACTATATTCCGCGAGATACATTTTAGATACATAAATATAACCTTCTTTGTTGCTTCTGTGTGTTTTATTTTTATTTTCAGGTCAGGAGTAAGTTATAATTTTTAACTACTTCGTGCAAAAATACGCCTTATTTTTTATTAGGGACAACATTTTTTAAATTTCATATAATAAAATTTCTGAAACTTTCCGTTGTTGCCGTTGTTAAGATAATGTCGATCATGTTTACTTTATCATTTACACCCGTCCTGCTTTCAAATATTTGACATTTGGCGCGTTTGCCTCATTTGGGTCTGTTTTGATGTTACCATCGATATAATTGTAAAGTGAATTTGTAGGTTTGATTATTGTAAGCACCCGTCTGTTCGTTCAATGTATCTTTATGTCATCGTCGTTAAATGTTGCATTTGACTTATTGCTAAAAATGTAGTACATATGTTGTGGATCTTTAATATCTCGCACAGAGAATTAAAGATCTTTTGATTTTAAACTGATTTGTTTATTAACTGACTTCGAAATTATTGACGTGACGTCAGTTTTTTATTAATGTTTTTCCGACAATTTTTATTGACTTCAGGTAATTGTTTTTAGTTTTTACCATATATATTTATTCAATTCGTTGTTCCGAATTTAATTAACTTTTGTTCATTTTTTTTTAAATTTCTTGAAAATTATTCTGTTTAGATCTTGAGAATGGCTCAAAGCCGAGCCGAAACGTCGATCTTATTAAAATTTTGACACCAGAATTACAATGTGTTGTTTTTTATATGACTGTAAAGACCAAAAAAATGATCACTTGGATTTTATCGACAATAATCTAATTGTAAGAACGGAGTTTGGTTTCGTTACCACCAACCGATATTATTGTTTGCATATTTACGTGAGGAAAAAACAAATACAAAATTTATAAATGTATTTTCTTCCACAAGCCTTCTCCAGAAGAAAGTTAGGATGCAACAAACAAAATTTTAATTTTTGTTCCAGGGGCGCCGAGAGGAAAAAGAAGTGGTTCGGAATCCGAGAAAAAGTGAAAAAATTAAATCGCTTAAATAGCATCTGTTGGGGTTTTAAATTTGAAAATTCAAACAAATTTGCGATTGGTTGAAAAATCGATAGAATTTTTCATTAAATTTAGTTAGGGCAAAAAACCTAATCCGGATCTCGAATCACTTGTTTTTTCTTGACTATATATATTTTTATTGTTAATAAATGTTATTTATGATTAAGAATTTCACTCGTCAAGAAGAATGAAAAGATATTTTTCTGGTCATACGTTCAATAATTACGATTTATTATATAATGGTCAGAAATCCATCGTTTCAACCCTCCTTTGGGTCTTTATCACGGTACATTAAAATCGCAAAATTAATCTGAAAATAATTTTCAATTCACATAAACTTAGTGAGTCATAAATATATAATAAAAGTCAATATATTTTATAATGTTTGTGTCAAATTAAAAATAATTAAAAGAAATACCTGAACAACATTGTGCTCCTTAGATCCAAATGGTCAAAAATAGTAAAATCATAAATTTGTTTGTCATTGTAAATGATAGTAGGTAAGGCAAGACGACATTTTAAAATAATAATTTTTGTGTAAGGTTAGGTCGTGACGTTGAACAAAATGGCTTACAACTAAGTATGTGCAATAAGAAGCGCAGTAAAGTTTAAAATCAATTAAATAATTCTAAAAACTAATTCAGTATACATTGATAGTAATTGTAAATATGTATTCTCTCAGTTTGTAAATTTGCACATACATCTTCATATTTATGAATAAAAATGGATTCAATGATTTTCCTTTTGTACATTATGTTTTCTCTAGCTAAAATTTTTATATTGCTAAAACTAAAATCAAAATAATGATCATAAGTCCATGCATGCTGAGCTAAACCTGTGCTATTGTTGGCCAAATTGCAATCTCTTTTATACTCAGCTATTCGTGTTTTTAGACGTCTACATGTTTCACCAATATATACCATATTGCAACATTTACACTTGATGAGGTAAATAATATTAGATAGATTTCCTATTCCTTCTTTATCCTTCTTGTTTATATATAAGTCCTCGATCTTATGGCAATTATTGGAATAAAAATGTATGTGACATTTTTTTAAGCCACCTTTGATTCTTCCTGATAAACCATGAATATAAGGAAGAGTCAGATTTCTGTGAAATTGGTTTTGACTGTTTAACCACTTTTCTTTCTTTCTGCTGATAATAGAACTATTGTAAATTTCATTGATTCTATCTCTAATAATGCTATTTATAAACTGTGAGGGATAGTTACTTAATTTTAAGATTCTTTTAATATGATTTAAGTTGTCTTTTCTAAATTTAAAATCACTGAGTTTAATTCCTCTGTCAACTATATTTTTAACCAATCCAATTTTTTGCGCAAAAGGGTGATAAGAGTTATAGTTCAAAAAATGACCTGAAGAGGACGGTTTTCTAAACCAATTAGTTAGTAAGTAACCATCCTCATCTTTGATGATTGATAAATCTAAGTAGTTTAATACATTGTTGTCTTCTACTTCATGCGTAAACTGTATTGAATCTTCTATATTGTTAAAAACTTCCAGAAACTCATTGATTTTATCCATAGGAATGATCGTAAAAACATCATCCACATATCTGAAATAAGAAATTGGTTTGAAGTTTAATTTTGAAAGCCCTGTTTTCAATATCATTTAAAACGATGTTGGCTATGATAGGGGATAAAGGTGAGCCCATCGGGCAACCTATTGTTAGTTTGTAAAATTTCTGATTGAATGAAAAAACCGAATATTGTTGAACATTGAAACAACATCCAATGATACCATGGAATGACTATTTGGGACTTTAAAATTTTTTAATTTTTCTTTCAATGACCAACTATCTTTGATGTGAGAAAAATATTGGCTTTGGATTGGTTTAAATATATTAGCTAAATAGGAAGCCATATTATATGTTGGTCAACCAACGGACGACAATATTATCCTCCATTTTAATTTAGGTTTATGAATCTTTGGAAGAGCATAAGCTTTAGCAACAATTGAACCTCTAGATTCCAATAGATCAATTCAATAGATCAAAGACGGTAGGTAATTGAAAGAAAAATAAAAAATTTTTAAAGTCCCAAACAGTCATTCCATGGTATCATTGGATGTTGTTTCAATGTTCAACAATATTCCACTTGATTTAGCTACTGAATGTGTTGATAAAATATTGCAAAAAAATCGTCACTTAACTAGGATTTCTAAAAATCAGATATTAATCGCTTTCAGAACAGTCTTTAACAATACGGTTTTTTCATTTATTCCGAAATTTTACAAACAAACAACAGGTTGCCCAATGGGCTCACCTTTATCCCCTATCATAGCCAACATCGTTTTAACCCTTGTTGGACACACTGGGGTGCAAAACACCCCACAACCAGTTTTCCTTACTTTCATAATTATTTAATTGATACTTAATTTTATTTTTTTCTGTATAATCTACAAATTCCTTTAAGGTAAGCTCTAAAGATTATCTTATACAATTTTCGAGTAAAAATATTCAATAGATTATTTTTTGAAACAATTTTCGTCGCTATTGTGTAGAGCACCTCAGAAGTGTGTCAAGTAAGGGTTAAATGATATTGAAAACAGGGCTCTTTCAAAATTAAACTTCAAACCAATTTTTTATGTTAGATATGTAACGATCCTACCCCGATACCCTGCCGGAGCTTCAGCTGTCCAAGGTCCTGAAAGTGGGGCAGGGTAGAATGTGCGGAAAGAAATGTAAGACGGGAATGTTCGATAAAAAATACAAAACCTAAATTTATTGTAGATCTCTTAAGCCTAATACATGTGAGTGTGTGCAGGTATGTGTGTGTATGTAACGCGCGACAGTAGGTTATCGGGTCTGAGTGGGAACGAGAAAGAGAGCGAGTGCGCAGGTGTTATAGCCGCCGTGAGTGCGTTTGGTCCGAGTGCACAGGTGTCGATTACCGGTCCGTCGTAGCTAATCCTGCAAACAGAATGTGCACGTGTTAATTATTCCCCCTAGGTGACTAGAAGCCCCAAAGCTAGATGACGCTAGTTGCTGCACGGAAAACCGTCTCCCCCTGCGAAATACGGGAACGGTCGGGGTGCCTTGGCCTAGCCCACGTCGTAGCCCTACCACAGGTAAATGTCAGGAACGGGTTTGGTAGGGGACGGGACGGAACATCCAAGGTCTTACGGATGGTGGCAGGGAAATTCGGACGGGGTCCTGCAGAGGTCACTAGCTGGGAGGATGACCGAGACACAGCACGTTCAGGAGTGCCTGATGCCGTGGTGTGTCGTAACTTCGAGGATAGGTATGGAAGCACTCATTGCCCTGTCTAGGAAGCCGGATTCCCACGTGAGGGTGACCGAGATGGGTCGTGTTTAGAAGCACCTAATGCCACGACACATCGATACCTGGGCAGCGGATACGGGAGCGGCCGTTGCTCCGTTGCCCAGGCCGGTTCCTGCAGAAGGTGTTCGTCAGGGCCCCATCCAGGAGTTACCGAGGTAGGCCGTGTTCAGGGGCACCTGATGCCACGGCGAACCATTGCCTGAGGAACGCATATGGGAGCGCCCATTGCTGCGCTACTCTGGATCCCCAGGTAAAGTGTGTCCAGGAGCACCTAGTGCCACGATTTACCGAAAGCCGAGGAGTGAATATGGGAGCACCCATTGCTTCACTACTCGAGCATGTCCTTGTCAGTGTGAACGCACCTTAAGGTTTCCACCAGGTTTCCCGAAGTGAGGCGTGTCCAGGAGCACCTGGTTCCACGTCTCATCGGAACCCGAAGGGTGAATATGGGAGTACCCATTAATTCACCACTCGAGCCGGTCGCAGGTGTTCTATCCTCTCTGCTTCGTGCGTGCCTGCTTTTAAAGCCTGGCGGCTCTGGTCTGGACGTCGACGCGAGCGCAGCAGTCGACGCGTGCGCAGCACAGTTTCCTGCCACTGTACACCCATCGTTGGTCCTGGACGGAGACGTCCAGAGTAGCTGTGCGCCATGTGATCGGTAAAATCACAGCGGTGCGACAGCGGTTTCGTGGCCTCGTGGTTTCCTAGTGCCGGCGGTGATAGCTAGGAAGTGTGACGCATGTGTGGCGAGAACCGCTCGCTACAGATATGTGGATGATGTTTTTACGATCATTCCTACGGATAAAATCAATGAGTTTCTGGAAGTTTTTAACAATATAGAAGATTCAATACAGTTTGCGCGTGAAGTAGAAGACAACAATGTATTAAACTACTTAGATTTATCAATCATCAAAGATGAGGATGGTTACTTACTAACTAATTGGTTTAGAAAACCGTCCTCTTCAGGTCAATTTTTGAACTATAACTCTCATCACCCTTTTGCACAAAAAATTGGATTGGTTAAAAGTTTAGTTGACAGAGGAATTAAACTCAGTGATTTTAAATTTAGAAAAGACAACTTAAATCATATTGAAAGAATCTTAAAATTAAATAACTATCCCTCACAGATAGAATCAATGAAATTTACAATAATTCTATTATCAGCAGAACGAAAGAAAAGTGGTTAAACAGTCAAAACCAATTTCACAGAAATCTGACTCTTCCTTATATTCATGGTTTATCAGAAAGAATCAAAGGTTTCTTAAAAAAATTTCACATAAATTTTTATTTCGATAATTGCCATAAGTCATACTCATAAGTGCCATACCTCATCAAGTGTAAATTTTGCAATATGGTACATATTGGTGAAACTTGTAGACGTTTAAAAGCACGAATAGCTAAGCATAAAAGAGATTGCAATTGGGCCAACAATAGCACAGGTTTAGCTCAGCATGCATGGACTTATGATCATTATTTTGATTTTAGTTTTAGCAATATAAAAATTTTAGCTAGAGAAAACATAATGTACAAAAGGAAAATCATTGAATCCATTTTTAATAATAAATATAAAGACGCATGTGTAAATTTACAAACTGAGAGAATACATATTAACAATTACTATCAATGTATACTGAATTAGTTTTTAGAATTATTTAATTCATTTTAAACTTTACCGCGCTTCTTATTGCACATACTTAGTTGTAAGCCATTTTGTTCAACGTCACGACCTAGCCTTACACAAAAACTATTACTTTAAAATGTCGTCCGTCCTTACCTACTATCATTTACAATGACAAACAAATTTATGATTTTACTATTTTTGGCAATTTGGATCCAAGGAGCACAATGTTGTTCAGGTATTTCTTTTAATTATTTTTAATTTGACGCAAACATTATAAAATATATTGACTTTTATTATACATATATTTATGACTCACTTAGTTGATGTAAACTAAAAATTCTTTTCAGATTAATTTTGCGATTTTAATGTACCTTGATAAAGACCCAAAGGAGGGTCGAAACGTTTGATTTCTGACCATTATATAATAAATCCTAATTGTTGAACGTATGACCAGAAAAATTTGTTTTCATTCTCCTTGATGAGTGAAATTCTTAATCATATTAACAATGTTCGAAGAAAGTAAAAAGTTATTTTGGAGCTTTCCGATATCTTTTTGTTCATCAATCAAATGTTATTTATAATGTATATTTTTTATTTTATCTAATAAGGCCAAATTGATTTCCAGTCGGGGTCACGTCGATCGAACGGTAATCGTCCGACGCGCCGTAACAGCTGTTGTCGACTTCCGTTGTCGGTTTATTAATATTTTGTTTTATTCTCCTTTTCGGCGTTACCGGTTTTTTTTACATGTGTCTACGGTGGTAATCTCGTCTGCGGTAAGTAAAATATTTTTCATGTATACATACATAACCTCACACAAAATAGTTCCTCCTACACTGTGAATATAGTAATAATAATATAGTAATTTTTGTAATTATATTAAAACTTGTAAAATAACTTCTTTCAAAGTAGTGAACTTACTAAGCGTAGTAGTTTTACAAGATTTTGTAAATTAACCTCTTTCAAAGTAGGAAATTATTTGATTCCCATTATCTTCTACTTTGAAAGAGGTTAATTCACATAATCTTGTAAAACTATTACGCTGAAAATGATGTTTTTTCTTTTCAAATTCGTAAGTTCACTACTTTGAAAGAAGTGAATTTACAAGTTTTACTATAAATACAAAAACGTGTGGTAAAGTTACAAGAAAATGTTTTACAGTGTAGGTAGGCTCGGCCAACACTGAAAAAAGTAGGCCGGGCCTCAATGGCCTCCATGAAATCTCAAGCCTACTTATTACTATATTCACAGTGCAGGAGGAACTATTTTGTGTGAGGTTACGAATGTATACATGAAATATATTTTACTTACCGCAGACGAGATTAACACCGTACTTGTCAAAATGTGTAAGTCCTGAAAACGTACGCCACTGATTATATTATATTATCGAAATTGTCTTACACATGTAAAAAAAAACCGGTAACACCCAGGGGCGGCGCAGCCAGCATGGATGTCATAGACACGTAAATTACCAACCATGGAAATTCTATACGTGGAAAACTGGAAGAATTTGAATTTCCAAGTTTGCATGGATCGTTACCATGGACTTATTGTTTTCGAGTTGTCGCTCAACAGGGGGTGCACGCCAAGCCTGACAGTCAGGTCACGGGATTTCCCCCTATGGTTAATGTTATTTCCACTCATTTCGGTTACTTTGAAAATATACCTGGGTCAGGAACAGAGACACAATTAGGTCAGCGTCCTCAGTTTTAGATTGCACTTTGCACTAAAATCTCTCTTAAAATCAAAAATGGTCCAGCGTAAACGGAGTAACTGCAGTCACACACGAATGTTAGCAAAAGAGAAGAAGCTGAAGGAGGAAAAAGTGATTGAAAAAACGCGGCTTTTACACAATTTTTTTGCTTTAGAAAAATGATAGCATTAGCTCTTGTTATAAGAGTGAGAATAAAAATTGTGTTTCTGAAAATGGGAGTGAAAACAACTTATAAACAGAAAGAAAAAAAATCTCAGGGACCTAACTTAAATTACGTAACTCATGTACGTAATTTTTTCAAATTCGCAAAAACTTGCACCTGCAGATTATCTTTTTTGTTATAAATATTATTATTTGGTTGAAAATTTAACAATTTTCTTAAAAAGACATCATTTTTTTGCAAATTCAACTGTCTTGTTAAAAGTTCGTCTTTTTGGGTTAAAAAATCAACTTCTTTCGTATAATATTACCCTTCTGTTTAAAATTCATATTTTTTTGCTGATAAGTCCACTGAAATATTTTTTTGATGAGAAATATTTTTTCTGAAAATTTGTCTTTTTAGTTTGAAAGTTCATCCTTTTTTAGTAGAAATATTGCATCTTTCTTGGCAAAAATGCAATTGTTTTCTTCAAAATTCAACTATTTTCTAGAAAATTTACTTTTTGTTCAAAATTTGTATTTTTCTGTAGAAAAGTTTATTGAAATCCTTTTGGATGAAAATTCAACTATTTTTTTGAAAATTCGTCTTTTTGATTTAAAAATTCACCGGCTTTAGTAGAATTTTCATTTTTCTTGGACAAAAATGCAACTGTTTGGTTGAAAATTTAATAATCTTGTTAAAAAATCATACTTTTTGGTTAAAAATTCGACTATATAGCAGAAAATTAACTTATAGTTTACAATTCTTATTTTGGTGTTAGAAAGTGAACTGGAATCTTCTTTGGATGAAAATTTAACTTTTTCAGAAGTTTTTTTTTTAATTTCATCTGTTTTAAAATAAATATTTCATCTTTCTTGAATAAGAAATAAAACTGTTCGGTTGAAAATTCAACTCTTTCTTGAAAATTTGTCTTTCTGATTTCAAAATTCACCTGCTTTAGCAGAAATTACATCTTTCTCGGACAAAAATGCATCTGTTTGGTTTAAAATTCAATGATTTTGTTGTAAGTCATACTTTTGGGTTGAAAACTCTGCGGTTTTGTTGAAAATTAACTATTTTGTAGAAAATTTACTTTTGGTTAAATTTAATATTTTGGTGTTGAAAAGAGGGACTAAAATCTTTTCGGGATGAGAATTCAACTATTTTTTTTAATTTTTACATTCTCATCCAAATGAGGTCGTGGTTTTATGTAAAATATCACTATGTCGGTTTTCATCAAATCTCCACGTTTTGAGACCCCCTGAGCTAGAAAAAACGATTTTTACCAAGGTGTCTGTCTGTAGTATGTAGTCTGTCTGTAGGCACGATAACTTTCGAAAAAATGATCAGATTGGATTCAGCTTCAGTAAATTTCTTCAAGCCCTAAAAGAAAAGAACAAATTCGTTAGCCAGCTATTTTTGATTGAAATTCAAAAAGTTGGAGCATTTTCAAAATTTTTGGAATCATTTTTTTTTTTTTTTTGAAACATCAAAATTCTATGTACGGCAATTCACAGTACTCAAAAATCTGAACAATTCATCTCCACGACTTTTTCCGATAAAAAGAAAACTATCAGAGTTATAGCATTTTCGAAATCCAAAAAAACTAACAGAAGTCAACATTTTAAGCCAAACAACGTACGATATGAAAAAAGTCATGAAGAGAAAAACGTTGATTTTTGCAAGCCCTACAAAATTATCACAACAACTTTCCGAATTTTCTTGAAAAATCAAAAATTCAAATTTTGACCCCATGAAACATATAAAAAATCAAATAAAAAAATTATATTTTGCTTCCAGACTATGCAAGATAAGAAAAATTAAAAATTATCCATTCAAGAAAGATCTACAAATTTGTTGTTAATTATTTTTGTATAGGACGCGTAGTTTTTGTTTTAATCGTGAAAAATGACATTACAAAATAAACGAAAAATCAAATTCTTACATTTTTTATGTACATAAATTTAAATATAGTTTTCTATGAATAAAACAAACACTGTTTGACCAGGAACGGAATTTTCGATTTTTGGTAGCGTTTTCAGCAAGTTGAACCAAAACTGGTTCTTAAGCAATTAAGCGTTATTCTTTGTACTTAAAAAAAGTGTGTGGGTATTGTAATGAGAATTTGTTCCTTAAGGCCGATAGAGCCTTAAGTAAATGAACTTCCTTTTTAATCTAAAATAAAAACAAATTTGACAATCACTTAAAACGTAGAGTTTTTGTCTATTTGATAATTTTTGCATTTAAATTTCTTCTTTTTATCTCAGCCGAGTACGATGTGCGAAAACCGAAAAATGCCGAGCGCGAAGCGCGAGGAAAAAAGTATCCGAGCGCGTAGCATCACCAGCGAGCATGAAGCGCGAGGTAAATACATTATCGAGCTCGCAGCGCAAGATACAACAACCGCGCGCCCTAGGCGCGCCCAAACCTACGAGCGCAGCGAAGCGCGTCATGAGAATGTGCCCGCAAAGCGTGCAGATTTTTTGAATTTATTTTTTCATTAAAAATTCATCTGTTTTAGTACAAATTCCATCTTTCTTGGATGAAAATTGAACTATTTGGTAGAGAATTCAACTATTTCGTTGAAAATTCATCCCTTTTGGTTGAAAAAATTCGTCTTTTTGTATGGAAAATTCAATTTTGTTCGCAGAAACTTATTTTTTGTTAAAGAATTCATACTTTGATCTTGGAAAGTCAACTGGAATATTTCCTGTATGAAAATTCACCTATTTTTCGAAAGTTTGTTTTCTTTTTAAATGAAAATTAATCTGTTTTAAAAGAAATTTAATCTTTTTACATTTTCATTCATGAGATTCACAACCATGAAATTACAGTTGTTCGCGCTTTGACCTTTAATTTCATAAGGTCTGTGCACAAATTTGTGGGAAATATAAAGAGCGAGCGCGAGGTAAATACATTCTCGAGCGCGAAGCGCGAGATGAATACATTCTCGAGCGCGAAGCGCGACAACCAACAGTCGCGCGCCCTAGGCGCGCTCAAACTTGCGAGCGGAGCGAGCCGCGCGCGTAGCATGCCACAATTGGATATGGATAGAGAATTGAACAATTTTGTTGAAAAGTCATCCTTCTTGGGTAAAAATTAGTCATTCTTTTTGAAAATTCAATTTTTTTCCGTACAAACTTATTTCTTGATTAAAAATTCATATTTTGATTGTGAAAAGTCAACTAAAACCTTTTTTAACCGAAAATTCAACTATTTTTTTAAATTCATCTTTTCGATTTATAAATTCATCCGCTTTGGTAGAAAAGTCTTCTTTTTAATGAAAATTTATTGTTTTGGTTAAAAATTATTTTTCCTTGCTTGAGTGTTCAACTATTTTCTTTGAAAGATATAGTTGACTCACTTTGTTAAGAAATCGCTTTTTTTAAAAGTTATATTTTTAGTTGGAAATTTATTCGTTCAAATAAAATTATAAACGCACTTATCTGCAGGAATGATGTGCGAAGAAGAACCTTCTCGTTAAAATTAACAAAAACTAAAGAAAATTTTTACCCCCCCCCCCCCCCATCTCCCTCCCTCGGAACGGGGGGCCGCGGAGTTAATTTCTGTTCATTCTTGTTTCTTTTTAATTATTCAAACATCAAATATGAGCATGCTTGTGTCCAAAATGATAAATATCCTTCGTTGAAACTTTAATAAGAGATGTGAAAACGGTTATAAACAGTTTATTTTTGGTTCAAATAATTGAAAAAAGGTAATTTTTGTTTTAGGTCATCATTTTCTTTTTTTATTATTTGAACGAAATATATACTTTTTACCTACGTTTTTATGTTTTCTGTCAGTTTTGTGTGCCTGTATCTTATAGTTGCAGCGAAAAATATTTATTATTGTTGATACAATCATGTGGAAACTGAATTGCTAATGCGCAACTAAAATGTATAAATATTCCTTCCACCCATAAAAAAAAATACGTTCATGATAAATTACCTGCTCTTTATTTAAAAATGTAAATGCAAATATTTTCTGTACCCTCTAAAAATCTTAAATGTGTGCACGCATCATACGAGGACGCAGCTGTGTCATCCCCTGCGCGCACGTCGTGCGAGATAATCCGCACGTGGTGCGACGCACGTGCGTCGCACCGTTCGCGCACTTTGCTATCTGGGGAGTTTGGGGCCTCAAGATACCTAGGTATACTCGAAATCAACATAAAAAATCTCTTATATCTACTTTCATCAAAAGATCAAAGGAAATAAAGTTACTGATCCATTTTGATATCTTTCGAGAACCCATTGAATTTCCAATGTAACAGAATAACCTACAAAAATCGTTTATTGAATTAGGAACTAATATAAAAAAAAATTTGGTTTCGGCCGTCCCAATTATTATGAGAAAATAAAACCTATTCTATCTATAATATGAAAGTGATTGTCAGATAAAGAAAATTACTTAAAACTTGTTGACATATTTTAATTGTTACTGATTTCTTAAAAATCGTACAATTATCGGCATAATATATCTATAGTTGCATGCAATACTATATAGAAATTTTAGAAAAGTTGTGAAAATTGTGGGACAATTAGTATAAATTTTCTGAAATTTTCTCAATTAACATGTAAAGGGAAGGTTCGTGTGCTGCAAAAAGGTATAAACTGAAGCCACTCAAGCCATAACATATTTGAAGTGTCTCGTCGTCCCAAAATTCGGAATGAGTAGTCAAATATTTTTCATAAGCTTGGCTAATCTTCCCGAATTTTCAACATGACAAGTCCATCCATTTTCTAAATCCCTGATTTTTTGGGGACAACTAGACGCAGCCTAACATATTACAGATGAAGTGAGAAAAATTATTTTTAGAGAGACCGGAATCATAACCTAAAAATGATATTGCAATATATTTTTATTCCATGTAACAGATTTTATACCTACTATGAAAAGTTGAATTATATTATATCTTTCCATTTTCCACCGCTCAGAGTTATTCTGCCTGTGAGCCGTACGAACTGTAAAACAAATACATACAATACGAAATCGAACCACGAACCCGGATACACAAAGGGTACTGCAGTAGGAATTGGGACTCCGGGGCCGTTTCGAAGTCGAACGGACTTCTCTTTCTATCTTCACACGTTAGAAAAAGAGGACCGTTCCATTTTCGGCTTTCGAGTTTCGCCAAGGTCCCGGAGTCCCACTGCGCATTTCTGAAGTCTTGAACCACGAGAGTAAAGGAGACAGCAGTTTGCTCCATCTCTTCCACTCTCGTTACAGCTTTCTTCTACGGTTGAAGCACGCACAATGCACACTTTTGATTTGTCATTAGCTGCGGAAAGTACTTAACGGCATCGGCCAATCGCAGTGGTCCATTAGGTGCAAGGCCCAACGCGCCAATTCCATACGTATTCAAAAATAAAATCTTGAAGACACAAATTCAGCATTTGTACTCAAATGTACTTGAAAAAAAAAGTACAGAATAAAGTGTACTGAAATTGTGATTGTGGTACTTACGTACTCAAATTTCATCAAATGTACTTTTTAAGTACAATTGTACTGTAAACGGCAACACTGCGTTATAGACACCTTAGTTTACCGTGAGTGCATGATGAATGTAACCTGTAGGTAATACCAAAGGCCGAGCGTGCAAGCAAGAGCCAGAAACACTTGGACATGTTCTCAGTGGATACTCAAAATATGCACGCTACGGGTATATAGAGAGACACAACGTGGCTCTAAAATTTTTATATTGCCATCTTAGGCACTTCAGTGGTGTTGATCCATTGCCCGTCTTGCCATACGCCCAGGAAGAACTCGAGTCCGTTGTGGAAAATGATCAGTGAAGAATCCTCTGGAATTTATTATTCTCCGCCACTCAACGTATCAATACTACGAAGCCTGATATTGTCCTCCAAGGTCGGAAGACCAGGATCATTTACGTGATAGAATTCTCGGCACCAGCCGATGGTAATATCACGGCAAAGGAAGAAGAAAAACGGGAGAAATATCAAGCACTTCTTTTCGAGCTGAGCAGGCTGCGCTAAGGCTACAAAGTCCATCTTGTAGTTCTCATAATCGGTTGTCTTGGATGCAAAAGGCTGTTCTTCTGGGATCACTTCCTCTGGTCCGCCAACACTGTTCCTCATAACATTCTACAAAGATTGGTAGCTCTGAACATGTATCCAGAGGTGAAACTTTCATCTCCAACTTCCCCGTCTGCCGCGGCAGGTCATCCGCGGCTAGAGATCTGAATGCAAGGAACGGTGTTGCACGATGTTATCTCGCGTAAATTTCCCGCTCTTGCTTACCTTCTAGGACAGAAGGAGCAGAAGTGGATGACATACACGTTTCAGTTGCATCGGGATTGGTTGCTTTAAGGCACCATGATGTTGGTAACATCATGGTTCCACTAACCATGAGTTAGTAAAATTTAACTCTAATTGAATTTTACTAACTAAAATTTAACTCTAATTGAATTTTACTAACTAAAATTTAACTCTAATTGAATTTTACTAACTAACTTCGCAGTGATGTGTTGCGATCATTCTGACTAAAGAATGAAAAAAATTCTTTTATGTGCCCGGTAAGAAGCCTTATGCATTGAAAAATATTCGAAAATTTCTTCCGAATCCGGCGTGCAATGGTGACGTGAATTATTTTTAATATCGTTCTTCTCCTCCTGTTTAAATCTCCATATCAGCGGAAGTTGCCTCTTAAATATAATCCCTTTTTTACAATATTTTTCTACATAGGTTTGGATACCACAAAGCAGCCATTGAAATAGAACAATTTTAATCCCCTTTATTTTCGCACATTTAACTATCTATATTTACTGTTTTTTTAAATTCTCATTATAATGAGAAGGTATTGTTTTTATGTAAAAACTGGCTATCGCAGATTTCTTCAAATCTCAAAGTTTCGAGACCCACTGAATCCGAAAAAAAAACGGTTTTGCGATGGTGTCTGTCTGTCGTTGTCGTTGTTGTCGTCGTCATTATCGTTGTCGTCTTTATACCTGATAACTTACTTATGGGATTAGGTTACAATTTGGAACACAGTTTCAGGGACCAAAAAGAAAGATGGTGTTCGTTAACAAGCTATTTTGGACATTTAAAGCCAAACAACGCACGAAATGTAAAAATGTCAAGAAAAAAAAGAACGTTACTTTTTGAAAACCTTAACAGGTTCTCATGACGACTTTTTTAATTTTCTTGAAAAATCGAAAATTCAAATTTGGATCGCACAAAAAATGAAAAACCAATAATTCCGTTTTGGAGTCAAACTATGCATGATACGAAAAAAGATGATTCGACAAAAATTATTCACTCAAAAAAGGTCCAAAAAATTTTTTATTGATCATTCCTTATAGGACACGTAGTTTTTGTTTTATTCATACAAAACTACATTGAAAAAAAAATGTATATTGTTGGTCAAACGACTGAAGCTACGACATGAAATAATAAAACAAAAGTTATTCACCCAAATAAGAGCGACAAATTTGTTATGCATTTTTTTTTAAATCGGATACGGAGTTTTCGTTTTATTCTGAAAAAACAACATTGAAAATTAAAAAATTTAATTTTTCGACAAACGTCACAAACTATGAAAAAATGAATTGACAAAAGTTGATCACCCAAAAAAGGTCCCCAAATTTCTCATTAATAATTTTTTGATAGAACTCGTGGTTTTTTGTTTGAATCGTAAAAAATAAGATCATAAATATAAAATTAAATTTTTGGGAAAACCACACAAGGTGCGGAAGAAATTAATAGACAAAAGTTGTTCAGCCCAAAAATATCTACAAATTTGTTATATAATTTTTAGATAAAACGAGTAGATTTTTTTTACTCGTAAAAAACAAGATTGAAAACAAAAAAATTAAACTTTTGAAAAAACGACACAAGAGACAAAAAATAAGGAGACAAAAGCTATTCAGCCAAAAAGATCTACATATTTGTTATAAACTATTGTTATAAAAATATATTGAAAATAAAAAAATTACCTTTTTGGAAAAAGGACACAAGCTAAAATGATATTTTATTGAATACAATTTTCCACCTAAATTATATCTACAAATTTTTCCAAAACCACTCTACGCCAGGATGCATATTTTTAGTTTAAATCATGAAAAACATTGAAAAGAAACGAATTGAATTTATGGAAAACGAGACGAGTTGCAATAAAATGTTTAATCGAAAGGGATTGGAATCTTATTATTTTCGCTGCCTATTGAGGCTTCAAAAACGAAGGACAGAAGCAGCATTCTTAGGGATTGAAATTCATTGATACGTACCTTTCAATGAAGGCCTTCTTACTGGGTGAGAGTCATGACCTCGTTTAGACTTAGCAAGATTTATTTTATCAAAATTGTATGCATCATTCGAATGTTTCAGTACCGGCGCTGGTACCCTCATCAGGGTTACAAGATTAGTTCATCCTATAATAATACATAAAAAAGAACAATTATTTCCGAACCTACTTCAAGATACTAGATCATAACCGCGAATAAAACACATCGGATTATTTTTATCTTATTTCAAGCGGTAATTGTTTCAATTTTCTAGGTCTAAATTAAAATTAGTACTGTAATTAGCTTTGAAACTGTTTTTTATATCTAAATTTAAGAGAGAATTGTTCAAATTAGAGTATCGATATCTTCAAAGATTTAGAGAATATTCTTTAATAAATTTGCATACAAATTTGATAATACTCATTTTAATATTTTGTTTAAAAAACATGCAAGGTTATGTAAATTGGCCTAAGTCTTTTCAATAAACAATGCAAATTATTTAGATCCTTTCATGAATTAAGCGATTTATCTTTTTTTTTTTGCAAATCATTCTCATTGGTTCTCGGTTCTTTTTTGGTTTTATAATTCTTCATGTAAAATTTGAATATTTTCCTAATCGATTTCGTGGTCTGGGAATTCCAATCTGTGTTTTATGATTACGCTTCGATAAGATAATGTTAATTTTATACTGTATATGTGTTCTTTATGTCAGGTTCTCAATAGCCCTTTTGGTTGTCCCACGTATGTCTTTCCACAATGTGTATATTTTGACCTGTAAATAAAATTTTTGTTCTCTGATTGATCTAGTTTGTCTTTCCCTGTTTTGATGAAATCATTTCATCGAAATGGAACTCTATACTTGGTATAAAACTTGAGTTTCCTTGATATTTAGCTCATAAAGCGAGCGATAGAAGCTGTGATTAGATATCAGAGAAGTGTAGACAAAAAACAGGAGGTGCAAGCTCTCTATAGGGTTGAAGTAATTCGAGACCCACCGAAAAGGTTCTATAAATTTGGTTAATAAATCTTGTCAGTGACTAAAAAGTAAGTGTGAGAATGAAAAATCAAAGTTTTGAAAAAAAATCCAATACGGTGGTCGCTTAAATTGAAAAAATACATGATTAATTTCTCCATTCTACAACGGAAGCCTCTTAAGCTTGGCAAGACACGCAAGTTGCTTGAGAAAATTTTGCTACAGTAATTATTATACGTTAATGGTTTAGATGCAATATGAATGAATAGACCTTTTCATTTAAGAGCGGAAGCTTGCGTCTAGACCCCGACGGGTGACGGACAACTTTGCACGTAGCAACTTTGCACGTGCCCAACTGTGCACGTCGATGGCCGGACGGACAACTGTGCACGTCCATCTGTGCACGTCCAAGACCACAGATGGACTCATGTGCACTTTAACGTGCACAGATGTCACTTTCCTAACTGTGCACGTGCACAGTTGTCACTTGCCCATCTGTGCACGTGCACAGATGTCCCTTGCCCAACTGTGCACGTGCACAGATGTCACTTGCCCAACTGTGCACGTGCACAGATGTCCCTTG
>CAKNXH010063394.1:378163-391817 GCA_932178445.1 Andricus quercusramuli
GGGAGTCGTGGTGGGGGCCGCCAGCTCCCACGATCTGTGAACACTGGCCATGGTACTAACAGGGCATTTACAGGTTTCGGAATATGTCGTTAAAATGCACACTGTGATACCAAATTTTAATGTGAAATTGAAAGAAACAGATGCGCCAGGTCCTGAATTACACATAAAAAGGTGGACGAAAACACTATTTGCCAGTTAATAAGGTGGTTGAAGTGCAAAAAACAATGTATCAAAGGGAAAATTCAACAACTTTTGTTGACCGGTATGTAGAATGCAGGTCATGTTTACATCGTGTATAGTGGCATAGTTGGAATAGTGGAAGAATAGTGTTATACATAAAAATGAAATTATCTCTAATGATAAGAACATATATAAAGAAAGGTTGATCAAGAATTTTCAAATAAGTGCACTTGAAAATGAATTAATAGCTGCCATTATAAGTGGGCTGTCAGTTTTGGAATTCATGTAGCTCGCAAATTACATGAGTGAATGCAAATGATTTCATTTTTCATTTTTAAATTATTCATAAATAAATCAATAATTAATCCCATGAAAATAATGAATGTATTGAATTAATAAATTTATATCCCACAAAATGCAATGAACAAATATAAGTGTCTTTGTTTACATTCTTTATGCTGGAAAAATACTTGTCTCTGCGCGCACATAACCTCACCCACATATCACTTTTACTGCATTCCGTGCAATTTTTAATATGCATTCTAATTGTATCATAGGGAATGTTACCCTTTAGAAATATTAAACAGGGTTTTGGAAATGAAATAAAATAATAGTTTCATTCTGAGTACGACTTGTTCATACGTCTCAGGGAGAAATGGTACGAAACTCACGGAAGTGCTATATATTTTTCGCGCTTGCGCAGCATCGTTTTCTTAAATGAAAAGGCCTATTGCTAAAACTTGTACAAATATAGTTGATTGTTCGACATATTGAAATATTTATCAATTTCGCGTATCACCGATTAATTCATATTTTCTAAAAACAAACTTAGTTATCTTGTCAAGTTTGAGAAGCTTCCATACGGACGTCATGGAGAATTTTTTGAAAATGTTGTGTATTTAGGATCAGGACTTGCTTTGTAGCCATTAACAAGATTGTTTTTACAAAATTTGGACGCCTATTGTTGATGAATATAGAAAATCGTTAGAAAGCTAATTTGAAAATTACGAAAAGTTATATTTTTTCTTTACACTTTCTTTTTTTTTTTGGTTTTCAAAAAAGATTGTAATCCTCAGTTGACAAGAAATTTCGACGAGAACTGAGAAATCCGAAGAAAAATGTCAAGTAGTTTGTGGGAGGGGTAAAACATGAACTGATCTGGCTGAAATTTTGAACGTGTCGTTTTTTTGACTATTTTAACTAATTTAACTGGTGAGAGAAAAAGTAATTGCGAACAAAATATCGACGGTAGGATTAAGGCTGCTAGGCAGTTTTTATTAACCGCCGTTATGGAGATTTTCGTTACCCCTATTTTGAGTTTTTACTAGAAGCAGATTTCTGCCAAAGGTGTCACTATTTTTCTGTGAAAGGTACTGGTGGTACGTTATGCCAAAAGCCAAGATCGCACCCTAGATATTTTTTTACTACACTGAGAGACCCTTGTTTGTATTTCTTGTTAAAAATCACACTAGATTTCACTATCTGAACTTTGCAATGAGAGGCAAAAAGAAAATTTTAATAATATTTACTAACCTTAATAGTAACTCGTAGCTACTTAAAGAATTATAAAATATATTGGAATAAAAGCTAAAACTATTGCATTTATTGTAAAAGACATTTGAAGTATTTATTAACCTCTGTAGTAAAACTGCAAGTCTGCACTATTTACTAATTTTGGTAGGAGAAAATAGTAAATTTGTTGGATTAATATCTGTAGAAGATAACAGTATTTACAAAGTGCTGTAGTAAAATGATGCGCAGGGACCGTGCGCACCGAATTACTAACTGGTTAGCAAAATCTGCTACAGTGGGAATAGTAAAAAAAATAAATACGTATTGCTAACTTTCACACAAGCCTACCTACACACATGTTCTACATTTAACGCATAATTCACATTTATTTAAATTAAGAATTGACAACATTATAGAAATTACATATATTAATTTATTCTTAAAAGATAGTACTTTATATTATAAAGCTGAAACAGAAAAATCGGGTCAGAAGAAAACGAAGGCTGGCGGGAATCGAACACGCGTCTCCGGGACAGCAGTCGGGCGATGATCCATCTACCTATAAGACATTTTGTGACTCAGAATGAAAACTTCCATATGACCTAAATGATAGAAAGTTTATTGGTTCTAATTCATTTAATCCTTAATTGATTAATATTCATGATATTTTTATAATTTTGCATTGAAACATAAATTAGATGTCATTTTCGCAACCTAAAAATATGATCGGCGATCGACAAACGTCAGATGCACTCGGCCGCGCTCGATCCAAGGCTCGATACTTTCTGCTAAATCAGTTAGTAATATTTAGGACCAAATTTAATAATTGGTATTAACCTTTGTTACAAAAAGTAGGAAATGTCCATAATTCACATCGTGTTCCTACAGACAATAGTAATTTCTTCTACATATTGAGTATATTATGTTATTTAAAATACTTATTACTTTTACTTTTTTTTGTACAATTTATTAATTTCTCTACTAATTTTTCCTACATCGGATTTTACTACAGAGAATAGTAAGGATTGCTATTACCAAATAGGAAATCTTCTTATAAAAATAGTATAACTTATTATTTATGTATTAAAATGTCAAAATTTAAACATTTTGCCCCCATTTGCTATCCGTTTTAGTAATTTTTCTAACCTAAAGTTTCTCAGTGTATAGTCCGAATCCCTGATAGCCGAGTCGGTGACACCGAAAATCCTGTTAATAGATTGTCTCATTATTCTGTGACGTTTTTGAGAGATGGTTTGAGGTTATGTTACAAGACATTCGGCATAGTGCGCTACTGTGCCTCGTTGCGCACACAACTTGAGCATTATAGCGGCTCAGCTTTTAGCGTGTTCGAAAAATACTCATGCTAAGGGATGAAGTAAAGAGGAAGGGCCCATATTAAAAGGTTTACCAGGTTGCATATCACTTTCTTACTAGGAGCCATTTCTATTAAACTAGATTAGTGGTAGTCCCAAGGGGTGCTGTGTTGCCAGTGGGCGTGGCTGATTAGGGGTGTTTGTAAAAGAAGTTCTCAAGTGTTCCGGGTTGTGCTTGTTGAGCGGAGCTCATTGGTGTCTCTAATACCTGTTGTACACCTCACTTACTAAACTAATAGAGTGGTGCTTATAATTCTGATTCAATAGTGCCTCTGAGGTTGGTTTAATGTCTGGGCTTAGTTAATCGGTGATGTAATGTCTGGTATATTTCCATGGGGCGTGGTTATATAGAGAGTATGTCTATTGTCGTGATTAGTAGGCGTAATAATAATGGGCGTGTTTAGAAGGCGTAACCACACATAGGTTGTAAGACATAGGTTGGGTGTTTGCACAGGGGCTTTTTCAATAGCTGTGTTCACCTTTAAGTCTAAAATGCGCGACTTTTTCTTCTAACCATATCCTCAATGTGGAAAGAGTCTCTAGAAAGTGAATTTGAACCTTTTTTAGTTATTTCTATAATACCAGGGTTACTCTTCAACGTAGTACTTAATAGGTGTGTTTCGATATGTGGGTATAAAGCTTAGTCTAGGCGTGTTTAGTGAGTTTGATTTGAAGGTGTGATTAGCGGAAATAGCTGAAAGGCGTTCAGAAGGGCGTGGTCTCCGGCTATAGTCGGCATGCTTTTAAAGTATGTAAAGGTCATCTTTAATAAACTTAACAGTGATGCAATTCAATGTCTGTCTGGCGGAAATATCTCAGTAACGTCTAATGCCTGATATCGGGGGTGGGTTGAGTCGTGTTCATAGTGAGTGCGAAAGAGGAAATCTGCAGGTTGATATTCTGTATTGGTAAGGGGTATCGCTATTACAGCGACTAGAGTAATAAAAAAAATTAGACAACGAAACCCAAAAATCCTTTGAAACCGTTGGGTTGCAACTAACTTGACTCTTGAACGTTTTCGTTTCGAGTTTGAAGAGAGCGAAGATTTTTCCGCCGACAATAACGCTTTTATTTACTGCCCGTTAGGGAGGAAGGATGGAACGGGATGGAATTTACGTTTTCTGACACTTTGGACATTTATGACGTGTCACGGTGAGTACTCGCAATTAAATTTGAAAGGGATGTGTATATCGTTGTGAATGTCCGATGGATTGGGTTGCGGCGTTGGTGGGTTATGTTTTGATTGTTCTGCCGGGCAATGCAATCTCGCACAAGAAGAAGAGGATGGAGCAGGAGGTGGAGGGAACCGATGTGTGCTGGCGTCTGAAACGGCTCAGCCAATGGGAACCGCCTGGAGCGTATTGTTGTATCCCACTAAACGACTCTCAATAAAAGTTCGATCATATAAAAAAATATACTTTATATCACATCTCAATATCAATTTCGAATGTCAACATATTATATACATTTTTTCATATTATATATTTTAATATTGTTTGTTTACTAAGAGGCTACAAGGTGTTGTTTGAAGGTGTTATGGAAAAGGTTACTGTATAGGAATTGTATGGATATAATTATAATAGGAGTAGTAAGGTAGCTTTTCTGATGGCATGGGAACTTCATGTTTTTTAGGCATTCCTAAGTGGACGTGTATTGTTATATCCTTAGTGGCGCTTCTAGCAGAAATGCTAGAATTCTTACTGCGGTAGTTCTTCTACAAGACATGTTAGAAGTTGTTCCTAGGACTTCTAAATAGTGATCATCTAAGGTAGAGGGTGGTATCTAGAAGGTTTGGTCTTGCCTATTAAATGCCTAATAAGATTCATTTGTAGGAGTTGTTCCTAAGAGTTCCTGGATAGTGATTGCCCCTTGCAGTGAATGAGATTATTGGTCGATTTAATTGGCGTAGTTATTGGGCGTGGAAGACCGGCATGGTTATACGGTATTCCTAGGGTTCATGTTAAGAGGGTGGTTTCTGATAAGTTTTATTTGCCCATTAACAAATATATCTAGAGGGTGTTTTAACTTGTAAATGCGCTATAAACTGAATAGCAAAAGAATAATCAACTTTGGTATAAACAGCTGCTTGGTTGAGAAAGTGGATAAGTCTCTAAATATGTAAAAGAATTCTGGAATAAACAGAGCTTAGCGTTCGCTAAGCTCTGTGGAATTTCCTGGAGTGAAACTTCACTCCGTCGGAGTGAGATTTCACTCGTCAGCTTAGTCAGAAGTGAGCCTGTCCATTCAGAGTGAGTCGTCACCTTTCGAAAGAGTGGAAATTCACCCTTTAATTTGGAGTGACTTCTCACCCTAGGAGAGTGGAAAGTCAATCCAGTAGAGTGAGTTGAGTCACTGCGATTTGGAGCGAATTCATTCACTCTACTACTTAGGGTGAATTATCTGAATCGATTGAAGTGACTCAATCAGTCGAAAACGGAGTGGAAAGCCCACTCTTTTGTTAGAGTGATTGAAGGCGTCACTCCAAAAGAGTGGTCCAATACTTCCCATTTAGGGTGAAATTTCACTCCGTATGGGCTGAATTATTATAATATTATTGTTATTAACTTAGGTGGGTAATAAAAGGTTATTGAACGCGAAATAAAGATTCATAGGTATTATGTTTGAAATACTATTTATTAAGCTGAATTGCTAATTTTCAAATCTTATAAATGTAGTTTATGATAAATTATTTTATATTTAATTAAACTCTACTCCTCTAAAACTTGTACAAGTTGCTCAGTTTCATGCACACCGTCATGTAGACTCATCAGTTCGCTCTTAAGCGAAGCGCAGCATCCCTTCGGCACATTAAGTTCCATTACGCAGTTTGTTAAAAAATCATAAAAGTTCAATAGATCTTCTGCGTAATGGACGTCGAAACAGAAGTGAAGCTTGAGCAAAACATCGAAGGCTTTTAAAGGATTCTTTGGGACAGAGAATAATTTTGCATCCACTCTAATGAAGAAGTTCCCGTTGTTCCTACTACCACCTTCAGGAACACAGACTAAAAAGGGTTGCGTGACGCCTTTTGCCTTTGTCGCCGATAGTATATCCTCGCCAGGCTGCGAACAAAAATTTATTGTTATTGCGAATATTCGATTTTTATCTGCTTTTCCCTGCAAAAAATATTTTGAAAGTGTAAATTTACTTTAAAGTAAATTCATACTTACGGGAAGAAACCTAATTAAGCTCTGAGACGGGATAGTCTTCTTTTCGTCCTTCAAGGATTTATTTTGATCCTTCAAACTTCTCTTCGCGTAATTTGGTCTCGGCAGAAGTTCTGGCAATAATAGTAAAGCCTTGAATTCATCTGTAAAAAAATGGGTTGAAATTTTAAACAGTTTTTTAAAAGATTCTCATGAATGAAAAATGTGCAAAACTGCATTTTGTACTAAATTGTGCTACTTACCGCTCAGATCATCAACGTCTTTCAACAGATCTGGCTTATTGTTCTCAATGTAGAGCATTATTTTTGGCACATACAATCCTGCAAATTTACCTAAAAATTTATCTCCTGCAGGATAAAGAGATAAAAATTCTCGTTCAATCTGGAACAAAAAATTTAAATAATATAAATTTAAAAGAATGATCTACTTTCAAACATATCTACTTTCAAATATATCTACTTTCAAATATACTTACCAATTCACCGTTATAATCCATAAATTTTGGATACTTTTCCAAGATGGCCGTAGTCGTCAACAAAGTGGCGGCACCTTCGGAAGAATTAAAAATTTCATTTTGACGATTCGGACGAGTGTCGTCCATTAGTTTAAATATTTCATCCTTATTCTGCCCATTCGTCGTTTTGTACATCAGTTCAAAGATCTGCAACATGAATGTCAATATTAAGCAACTTTAATACTTTAAATAGATTCATGGTTAAAAGAATTATGGTTAACCTTTTCCTCCAAATCGTCAGAATCAAGCACTTGTCCTTCAATTCGTGGAACGGGCTTTGATTTTTTCATCGGTCTTTTTACTGCTGTCGAAGCTCTCCTTTTCCTACTGGGAGATAAAGAAGTTCTCACCGTTTTCAAACGGTATTCCAAATATCCTGTGTTGGATTTCCGATCATAAAAATGTTCCTGAAAAAACGAATTTTTATGTATTTGTCATGATTTCAGAAATACAGCTAATTCAAAACGACAAATGGTAATTTTAAGCAAATACTGTATATACGTACATGACCTTCTGCGTAACAGTCAGAATTAAGTTTGGGGAAAGCTTTGACTGTAGCTCTAGCAGCTTCCTCTTTGACGCAGGACGTGGGGTAACTAGAAATTAAAATACACACAGATTACAAAATGTAGTTGACGAAGTTAAAGGTTAGGTTTTCATAAACGGAACTTACTTTCCAAAAAGATCAGTTAACTCAGCGCAAACTATTCGCACCAATAATTGACGACTCTTGCCGCAAGTTCCGGCAAGAAGTTTTTCCGTTAAATTATTTGGACGTCCATTGCGTCCAACTTCCTTTTCATCGTGTTTTTTAACCCATTTTTTTATGAGCTCATCATTAATAATGGTTGCTCGATTCTGTGGCATAAATTATATAATACATTTTTATCGAATAGTGAGAAGAATCATAGATTTAACAATCTTCTTAATAGAAATTAAATTGAATTCCTGTTTTGTGCCCACAATATTGAAAGTGTAAATTTTTGTAATTTACTACCTACCATTCTTTTCAAACTTAAATTTTGTTTTTTCAAAAAGAAGGATTTTAAATTCACTAATGTCATGGTTGTTCGAATCTTCTCTTAAACGAAATGCAGGATGCTAAGGTAAAACTTACGCTATGAATATTATCTGGTACAGAACTGCTGCCGCTGCTGCTACTATTCTGATTGTTAGTGCTGGTACTGGCACTGGCACTGTTGAAGTCCTCTTTATCAGTATATCCGTTGTTACTGCTGTGAGTCACATTAGGTGTATCGGTATTTGACTGCTCCACTGCTGATTGTCCGACCTGTCATAAAGGTAATGTAAGTTGTAAAGGACGTATGTACTATATGCATCACGATCATATAAAAATTGCGTTAAAAATACTTTGAAAAAAGTATTGAATTGAAATTGGACTAATACAAAAATATTTAATTACCTTTTCCCTGGTCGAATCTTTTATTGCAGCAGACGATGAAGCTGCAGAATTTATGATCTGCAGTATTTTTTTGCGTTGACCGATTTTAATACTTAAATCCTTCAAATCTTCTTCTGTTACATCCACAAGTGTCAAGCCTGTTACCTCTCCATCTACAAGATAATATAATGTACGTTATACATATAAAAAATACGTGAAACCCACAAAAAGAATGCCAGACTGCGAGTTGCATCAGCGTAAACAACGCAAAATTAGCCGAACGTAGTAAATATATATACATAGAAGCTGTGATGTATACTGATCAGCAAGACCATTTATCATGCAACTCAGCAGAGAAGTATCTAGAAAGCTTGAAATGTTGTTTCCGAACCGACGACTTCTTTTGAACATATAAATGAAAATCTTCCAATCTGCAATATCCAAAGAAGAAGATGCTTAAGTTGGAATATACTTTTTTTTTCTTCAAATCTGTGAGTCGCCGGCCCTACGGTAGTTTTTAGATGCAAGAAGAGCAATAAATAGAATACGCATTCAAACCTGCATTCATCAAATAGCTTTCTTCACTCTCCGCTGATCAATAGTTGCAATTCATACTGGATAATAATGATGTTAAAGGGAAAAACAATACTTTTAGGATTATAGTAAATATACAAAGGAAACAATTACTCTTGCTCCGTGTACGTACTGAATAATGTAATTCCAATAAGTCTACAAATATACTAAGTTTATATCACGAGTGGAGAAAAAGGTTTAGAAAATTTCTCTTTTACATAAACAAGTGTCGAAGTATCACGTACGATTCGTAAGATCTATAGTCATTCCATACAGCAAATGCTTTATAATCGCACAGATTTTCTGTCAGTATGAGTCTATGTGCAGATCCTTCATCGACACAATATGCATTAAGTGTACTTTCTAATTTTAAAACCGGCCATTCCTTACACCAGAGGTAAACACTTTCATTTTCTAAAATGACAATTTCTTCAATTTTGCCAAACACGGGGTCGCCTTTTGGTGTTTCAATACCACTTTCCAGGGCCACTAACAAACCTACGCGATACTCAGTTCCATAAACTTGGACGCGATTAGTCTTAAATACAGCATCATTCAAATTCAAACCGAGCACATGAACTAAGGCCTCTCCGCATAATGTGAGATTTATTGAAACATTATTTCCCTTAGATGTCACAATTTTTTGCCTGCGATATTCACCCATTCCCCACGTGGCACATTGTGAAATTTGACACAATTGTACCATTGTTTTTGGAATGTTTTTGAAGTTGCAGCACACGCTACCATGTTTTTTGAACAAACTGTGTTTTGCTTCATAACGCAGACAGCACAGATTACGAAGTGGTCCTGAGTAGTACAGGCATTCAGGATAATGACTTAAATGATGCATCTTGTTGATAGGAGACACATGAGGAAATAACATTTTAAAAAGCCTTTGATAATCCTTTATCAGCTCATTAAGATAAGATAACACGCTCGTTTTAAGTTTTGGAGCCATTACTATTTCGGTGATTCTATTTAAAAGTAAAATCAGCTGCAAGTACTCGTCATCTTCCGAAACTTTATCGGAAACTAAGAAAGGAAATACCCTCATTAATAGCCACATTTGTACACCTTTTTGTTGAAGAGTATGGTCTTTGCTGTTAAGTAAAGGCATATTGAAGTTTGGAGATGGTTTGTCTTTCACTTCAGGAATCCCATAAACAAACAAATGTAATCTGTTGTTAAATACTTCGATGTCTAGATCGTAAGCACGAGTGTTGACCATATGAAGAAGTACTAATTTCAAAGTCATTGGAGCAATTCCAGCCCATATGTCATGTAGAGGATCAAATACGAAATTTTCGGCACAATGAAAATATTGAGAGCGATTAAAAATACATTCTTCTCGAACACCACAAGAGGTCGGCGTTTCCCGAAAATTACTTACATCAGCAACTTGCTGGTTATAAAGTTCTTTTGTTCTTGGAAGAAAAGGGCCTTCCGACCAACTTTTCAGGTCCTCGCGACTTATCATGCATAGTCGACAGAAATGACGAGCCGATGGACCTAACAAACCGAATAACTGATGTGCAGCTAACCCATCTGCACATACAGTAGCTAGGGATGCTCTTAAAGTGTATTTCTGACCATTGAGGAGTGTGACAGGAACACCGTTCGCACTTTCCAGCTTCTTTAAATCTCTGGTGAAAAATTCGAGAAAAGGTTTCATACCGTATTTGGTAACATCTGAGGTGTAAGCAAGAGCAAGGACATGCACACCACTTAAAAGTGAATTGACGAAAGTAGGGAGATTTTGTATGGTGAAATACCATGTCCCTAACTTGTGAGGATGTACTTTAGATCCGAGTGGATTGTTCACTACAAGATCATCGTAATAGAATTGAAGTCTCAAAGCTTGAGGAAATCTCTGAAAAAAATCATTCAACCTAAAACTTTCACCATCTCTAAAGCTTTTCAAGTAATCGTCAGAGTCTAAAGTCTCTATTTCAATACAATTTCTAACAAAAGCGTGTGATAGAATAAGTTTCAAAGTTTCGATGATTGGAACATAATGAAAAGTTTCATCTACCTGCTTCTGTTCGTATACTCCAGTTTTACTATTCAATACTTGATCCGTTCTGAAACCAAGTTTTTTTTCGACAGGATCAACATAATAGTAGTGTTGTTTCAAAGCTTTAATCTGTCCATCAATACTTTCCATGCCTTTAAATGGTTCCCCAAATTCAAATTTGCGGAAAAAATTCTGTACGCGAGCACTATTGCAGTCTATCCCTTCCAAATTAAGAAATTCACTAACTTCATCTTTAAGTGAATCCATAATGTCAGACATAAAAACCTCTGTACTAACAATTACTTTATTTAAAGCAGCACCCGTAAATGAAGAGTGAGCTCTCAATCCTGCAACCATTCTAGATGCACTTGCCGAGATATTAAAAATAGATTTAGGAGGTTCATTTGATGTATCATCCAACTCATTATTTAATTCAATACTTTGAAAACTTGCGGTGCATTCTACATCTCCGGAATAAGGGACTCTGTGATCATTCACTGGATCATCTGATCTACTTGCTTTTGGATGTGATTTTCTCATGTGTCGTTTCAATGAACTGAATCTTATAAACGTTCTTGCACATCCATCTTGCCCACACGAGAAACCTGAAAGATTTGTTAGTGTAGCCGCATGTACACGGCGCAAATGATTTGAAAGTTGATTAACGCCCCCATACACAGTATGTCTGCAAATGGAGCAAGGTACGGTTTCCATAGTAGGTATTATATTCGAAAAAGTTGCCAAAAAATATATACATATATAACCCTTAACATCGCTGCGGAGACATTGTATTGGCTGAAAATCATATTAATATTATTAAATTCGACGATATGTTGTTCTGCCATGTGCTTTTACCATTCCTCACTCCGAGTAAAAATTTGATTCAAAACAGGAATAGACCCGAATTATCTAAAAAAAGATATAATTGTAGCATTTATTAAGTTAAGTGAGTCAATTGAATTTGTAGGTTAAAGCTTCAGCCCAACAGCTTTGAGGGATATGAAACCACGACCCAACCTAAAAATTTAATTACCCCATTTTACATCATAAGTACTACAATCACATCTTTTTTTTAGATAATTAGGGCCTATTAAAATCAAGTTTTAATAATCTTTTGCATTTAGCGCATTCCTCACTCCGAGTAAAAATTTGATTCAGAACAGAAATTGACCCGAATTATCTACAAAAAAAGATAAAATTGTAGTACTTATTAAGTTAAGTGAGTCAATTGGATTTGTAGGTTAAAGCTTCAGTCCAACAGCTTTGAGGATGCCCGTGAAGATGGCACCTCAATTTTGCAAAATGGTATACATTTTTTATGAAATCGTTTGTTGGTTTGATAGTCAACATTGGTCGTTTGATAGTCAAAATTTGTAAATGTATGGCCTCTTCAAAATTGGGGTGCCAACTTCACACTTGCACTCCACATTTTAATATTTTTCAAAAATTCTTTTTGGATTTTTTAGTTTGTCGTAGATAGTGTTTGATAGTCAACTTTCGTCGTTTGATAGTCAAAATTGTAGTCAATATCAATTTTCCAAGAAATATTAATCAAGGGTCCCAAAACCCTCTTATCAGTTGACATGGGGTCCCTGCGCATGCGCTTTTCCGTTAGGCGGAAAATTTTAATTCACAGAGTACTGACAATCATTAACGAACCCTAAGTGCAGTTGAATATACAGTGAATATTCGACAAAAAATAACCATTTTTCACGAAAATAGTTGAATCTTTACCCAAATAATTAAATTTTCAACCAAAAGATATTAATTCTGCACCAAGAATTTATAAGTAGACTTTTCAATTAAAAATAATTAACTTTGAACCATAAAAAATGAAATTTCCAGTTTTCAACAAAATAGTTTCACTTTTAATCAAAAGAAATGAATTCTGAACCAAAAATATAAAAGTCATCCCTCCAAATAAAAATAATTAACTTTCAAAAAAAAGAAAATATGACTTTTTAACAAAGTAGTTGAATTTTTAACCAAAAGATATTAATTCTGCACCAAAAATATAAGAGTAAACATTTTAAATACAAATAATTAACCTTAAACCATAAAATATGAATTTTCCATCAAATAAGATCACTTTTCTACCGAAACATGAATTATGAATGTAAAAGGACGGATTTTCTATCCAGAAACACGATTTTTAAACAAAATTGTTTCATTTTAATCATATGAAATGAATTCGGAACCAAAAATATAATAGTAAACATTTTACATAAAATTGATAACTCTTACACATAAAAGATTAGTTTGTAATAAAAAAAGATGACTCTTCTAACGAAAGATGAATTATTAATCTAAGAGGACGGATTTTCTATCCAAAAAGATGAATTTTCAACAAATCAGTTGAATTTTCAAAAATAGAATTAAATTTTGGATCAAATAGTACAATTTTGAATCAAAATTATAATATTAAACTTTTAAAATAAAAAGAAATAATTTCAACCAAAAAAATATGACTCTTCAGCAAAATAGTATAATTTTCAACAAAAGAATCACATTTTCAACCAAAAGAAATTAATTCGGAACCGAAAATTTCATAGTAAGCTCAAACAAAAAATCGACTTTCAACCATAAAAGATGAATTTTCAATAAAAAAGAGGACTCCTCTGATGAAAGGTAAATTATTATTCTAAAGAAACGGATTTTCTATCCAAAATGTCGATTTTTCAACAAAACTGTTGAATTTTCAACCAAAAAAGATTACTTTTTATCAAAATAGTTGAATCACATCTTTTTTTTTTTAGAAAAGTAGGGCCTATTCCTGTTTTCAAACAAATATGTATTCGGAGTAAAACATTAGATAATTTCAATAGTTTTTGTGTAAAAAGCTTTCATAATCAAGTTTTAATCAAGTTTCAATAATCTTTTGCATTCAGCCCATTTCTCACTTAAAGCTTCAGTCCAACA
>CAKNXH010063394.1:401817-497858 GCA_932178445.1 Andricus quercusramuli
TTTAATTACCCCATTTTACATCATAAGTACTACAATCACATATTTTTCTTTTAGAAAAGTAGGGCCTATTCCTGTTTTCAAACAAATCTGTATTCGGAGTAAAACATTGGATAATTTCAATAGTTTTTGTGTAAGAAGCTTTTTCTTTGGTTGATCGGTTTAGATTTAAAGGAAAAAGTTGTATATGGATATGTATATGTATATGAGAACTTTTGAATTTAGCCCATTCTTCACTCCGAATAGAAATTTAATTCAAAACAGAAATTGGCCTCAATTATCCAGAAAAGATGCAATTCTAGTATTTATGGAGGAAAATGAAGCAACTCAATTCAGAGGTTAGGTCCTGGTTTCAACGCCCTTAGAAGAAAAATATGGACTCTGACATAATGAACATTAAAATAACGTAAGCAATCATCGAAAAACTTTAAAGGTATCGTATACGATAGGTAAAACAATCAGAATTTTGTCTCTCTGATTAAAGATAAAGTAGAAAAAAAAGTAACGTACCTTTCAAAATATTTGCAGCTTCCTCAGATACTCCTTGGGTAATTAAAAATGTTGCTAACCCATCACACGTATTGCAGAGCTCCTAAACAACATTATTTTTTATATAATAACTTTATATTTTAAAATGTATGCGTGAAATGCAGTTTTCAATTAGAACCTAACTTTCCAATTCGGCGAGTTTTTATTACTTTACTTTTTTATAATTTTTATTTCTTACCTGCAATAAGGAGCCTTCCATCATTAATGATAAATAATTAATAATTTCTCAGATTTATAAACAGCTTCACTTTATTCTTGCAAACTAGATCACTGTACACGGTCACTGCTCACTGCTCACTATGCTATGTACGCACAACGTAACGTGAATGCAACGGCAATGGACGCTATACGTATACGGGACGCCAAGGTAGTGGAAATGTACTGAGGCCAGGGCCGACTTAACCAATAGGCTAATGTAGCCTATAGAGTAGGGGCGCCGTGTAGTCCCGGCGAGCGTTTTTTCGGAAATTTAAGTTTATTTCAATGATTGAATGAAATATGTTTTATTGTCATTTTATTTGAATAAAAAAATAAAATTTCAGTGTTTCAATAGAATCGGGGGAGTGGGTAGCTTGGGGGCGCCATTTCACTGAAGGCGGCCCTGACTAAGGCTCTTACCCACCCCTCGGTACCAGTAATACTACATAATATTATATCCCAAAAACATTTATTCTAATGTAATAAATGCTTGTTTTTCTCAGATAGCCGTATACAAATAAAAAAAATAATAAATAGAAAATTCCTTTTCCAAAAATCAGTTGAAGTTTTAGTTTTTGAGTTACAAAATATTTAAGCTGGACCAATCAGGAGCGCCGTATAAACTGTCGTGTGTACGTGAACGGGATTTCAACGCAAAAGTTTCCATTTCCGGAGAAAAAAAAATCCCTATTTTTTTTTCGAAATTCGAATATTAACACGTGCCACCGGGCACTTCAAAATCCCATTTAATTAACATGGGGAAATTTTGGATTTTCGAAAAATTGAACTCATACTTGAGGGTTTGATCGAAACTTGCCGAACTTTTCAGGGATTGAAATGAAGTACCTATGAAATAAAATCATAATAATAACTTTTATTTTCAACCCACCCTTACCCCCCCCCCCACAGCACCCCAAATATGACCCAAAAATCAAAAAACTACATTTTTACGTATTATTGTTACTTTCTAGCAATTTCCGTCATCTTTTTCATACAAATAATTACTGATGGACAATTTGAATATTTCCCATGACTTTTTAAACAATTTTTAATGGTTTGAACAAATTTAACTTATTTAAACAATTCTTTATTCCCAAAAAATGTAAAAAATAATCGTATTTTCTGATTCAAATGTAATACCTTGTCATTGATTGGAGTAGTGATTTAAAAAAAAACATTATGTCATTATTTAAACAATTACTTATTGTTTATTCTCAACATTTCTAAAAATTGACCCAGAGATGTCCAGTTTTTTCTCAAATTGGTATCCTACCCTACTTTTTGTTAAATAATTATATAATTTTGATATATGTCTTTGAATGTTAAATAACTTTTTATTTGTTTAAACAATTTTGATTTGCTTAAGCAGTTTTTTCCGATAACTTAAAAAAAAGTATTAGTTCAATTTTTCGAAAATCCGAAATTTTCCCATGTTATTTAAATGGGATTTTGAAGTGCCCGGTGACACGTGTTAATATTCGAATTAAAACAAAAAAAAATAGGGATTTTCTTTCTGCGGAAATGGAAACTTTTTGTGGGGGGACTTGCCCTCTAGGGTTAAAAAATTTTTTTACAATGATATATATATATATATATATATATAATATTCACATTGTATAATTATAATATTTCTTAATTTCATTATTTTTATATGTTCAATTGTTTCTAAGAAGAAAATTATCTAATTTAAATAACATTGGTCCATGCGTAATAACCTGTCCTGCTATTGGCAGCTCTGAGTTCTTACGTGAGGGGTGGGGGATATGCAAGCTCACCTCCTATTTTAGTGGACTGTCACTCATATTTGAAGTGACAAATTTCCTCACTCCGTAATTTCGATTGCAAATGTTCACTCCAAAGCTAGGGTGGAGAAACCCAATCTGTGTTATAGGTTGAAAATTTTCAATCTTAGAGTAAGAGTGGACACTTTCACCCCAACGGATTGACTTGATCACTCTTTCGGAGTGGATGCAGTGTCCACTCCGAGTATAGGGTGAAATTATCACTCCAAAAAATTTAGAGAGAAGACCATTGTCAACTGAGAGTGAAGTCTCTTTATTGGTCAGTCGACTGCGAGATAATTAAAAGCCATTAGGCGAACGAGGCGTCACGTGTAGTATCGTGTCGGCTTGACGATTGTACAACATAAAGGAAAGGCATCTAGGTGTGAGTTTGCTCGCGTGTGGGTGTACAGGCATTAAGAAGAAGCGGCATTAAGAGATGTAGTCGAAAAGGTATACAGGTCGTTAGTGAATTCCCGGTAAGGATTTAATTTATTCAGACTTGGTCCGTAATCCATACTGCTCCTACCCAAAAGATCCACAATGTCCCTCTTTAAAAATCCTCTCACTTTCAGCAAACTTCAGGAGTAGGCCAATCTGTACACTCAATCATTTTATTTTGTGAATTCTTGACGATTTGCAAAGGTACTCCTTGAATTAAGTTCTACTGAAAAAATTATTTCTTTTTTATTGTTTAGAAGTAAGTGTGTGGTACTTAAGGCTTAATAGTTAATACTTGAGATTTACGATGGAGATTTGGGAGTAAAAAGACATGTACGGAATTTGATTTATTATTGGTCTCATTATCAATCTATGAAAATCATTCATTATATCGAGTGGAAAACCTCTCACCAGTTATTGATAATTGATTGGCCCTCAAATCAGCTGTCGATCACTGGAATATTTCTGTCAACACGGGTTTACCATATCACTATTGATTTTTTTCTTTGGGGGTTAGCGCCAGCGCCAGGTATAAGTGATCCATTGTCGATGAGGCGTGACAATGATCACCTGTTTTTAAAGGTCCTTGAGGAGGTGCAAAGTTTAGAAGGTCTCGGCGATGGTGATAATTATCACCGTGAGAAACGTCATGCATCACCCAAGGTTACCTCATGGAGCGCTCGCACGTTTGTATAGTTACTGCATGTGATAGGCCCGCGAAAAGCAAGAGAGAAAAAAGAGTCCACCGGCCCATCCGTGGGCGAAAGAGGGAATAGGAGGACTTTGGCGCCGACCCTCATTCTCATCTATCGTTGACCTCCATACACGAAAAAGGTTGGCCACAGGAATGGACTGAAAAATATTACATTGTGACAAAAACAAAGATAAAAGTGACGGGAGTTAAAAAGAATCGAAGAGGAGGTAACGCCGATTAATGATAACACATTTTTTTCATCTGATGTTCATTATGTGCTTTTTTGGTTCTTTCCTCATTTCATCATCATTTTCGCCTCGTTGAAGAAAAAATTCCAATTCTCTAAATGTGCCTTAAGATTAAGGATGATTACTTAGATTTGTAAAAAGAATATTTCTTCTGGAATGTGCATTTTGATTTTTGAGTATATATGTGTGTGTATATATATATATATAATTAATGAGCATCTAGTTAATAATTAATCAGCGTCATGTGACGTGTTACCTCTCTCCGTAGTACGAGCATAGAAATGCAATGAAAATTATCAAAAATCTTTATATCTTATTTATTAAGTGAGTAAATTCAATATATTATATAAATATAAATTTAAAATTCATAATAATATTCCATTCCCATTGTTACTTGTAGATGTGTCACGCAGGTTGTTAAAAAATAAATTTCTCTTAATATTGCGAAATTAATAGAAACTAATTATTTAGAAAATTATGCAAGTGTCAAGGTAGATGAAAACAGAATACAATACAGTGCAAAAGTTTCGTATTTGGATGAGGGCCCAACAGACCCGCTTTGACTACGTTATTGAGAAGAGGACCTCCGCAGTGAGGTCCAGGGAGGTCCTGCGAGCCTGTGAACGAAAAGGAGCCAGAAAAGAAAGAGAGTCCGACGAGAGATGCAGCTCGAAAGGATCAAAGAATATCGTTCTCGTCTTATTTTTTCTTTATCTTCCCCACTATGTTTTTACCTGCTCTTTCTCCGGACCTCAGTCTCAACTATGCTTTGCTTCGCACTCTCTTCATCTCTTCTTCTCTTCGATCTACTTTGCCTCCAGGTCGAATTTCGAGCAACATCCCCTGCTCCTCCTTCCCACTATCAACCCCTTTGGACCCCCTCCTCCATATTCGGGACACAACTTTTATCAATAGATCGCTTGGTATAGTCTTCGAGCCGACGTTTCGCACGTACTTCTTGGTTGGAAGGTGGCATCCCACCTTCCGCGATTTTAAGGACCTTCTTGAATCTTGAATTGCTTTAAACAAACTTGGAACATTTGGAAATTACTTATTTTTAATTTTCTTAACACTTTTTTTAAAACTGTTCAATTTGTCCTAAAACACACCACTCGAATCTCAGAAAAAAATGATCGAGTGTTATCCAATATTTGAAAATTTGTCCAGGCCATTCATACTTTCATATAAAAGCCTTTGAATTTAAATAATCTATTAATAAACAATAAACAATTAAGACTTTGCATTTTATATTTCTAAACTAAACCCCACCAAAACAGAACAATTTGTTTTGCAAGTCCTCCAGGTATAAACATATTTACTACCAAATATTATATAATGCAAAATTTTTAATATTACACAATTTCATTTACAGTGCATACAAATGCTTTTAAATCTCATGTACTTATAATTTGTAACTCTTCAATTTTCGAAATTAAACAGCCCAATATGATTTAAATATGAATTTTCTCCTATTAACATTTTACAACTATTAGAGATTCCATTTTTGAAAAAATTTAATCTTCAAGAATCAAATTCCAAATTTTAGAATTGGAAAGTATCCAGTTCAAAATTATTAAATTTTTAACGCTTTCAATATATCAATATTCAATTATATGGAGGATTTCAGTTAGAAATACGCTGGAACCTGGAATTAAATAAAAAAAGTCGTTATGGCAAAAACTCAAATTGTGAACAGTTTTTGCGCTACAGCGATTTAAAAGTCAGATTTTAGTACATATTTTCACCTGTGGAGTGGAATATATCACAGACTATTTTCCCGCCCTTTGTGTTGCTCTCGTGCAAGTTTATGTAGCAAAAGAACTGCGCGGACGAACAATGCGATGTATTTGCGTTGGGGGTAATAAGCGCCAAGTTTTCGGATGATGCGCTAAGCGCTTGGGCAACCCACAAAGCATTTTATTGAGCTTCAAACCCGAAATTCGATTTATATTCAAGAGGCGTTTGGTTGTTCGAATCGATCATACAAATAGCTAATTCACAAACGCAGGACAAACGCTATTTGCGATTGAAAGATTGCATCCCAAGTTCGCCGCAAAGCGCTTAAGTTGGATGGTCAGACAAATGAATCGACGCCCAGCGTTGCAATTGGGCACTGATCAACAAGCTTATGTAGAGCACTCTAAAGTACCTTTTACAGAATTCTCCTTTCGTGCCAACGATTAAATCCTATCTTGAACGCTAAGTATTCAAAAAAAGCACTCAGACAACATAATGAACTCCCAGCGTTGCAACGTGCACGGAAAAAATAAGTCTTGGAACATTTCGTAGATTAGTGCTAGACTTCAGGACGGGCCATCATTTTCATGAAGTCTCGTATACTTTCCATAAAGTGGTCATACATTTTCATGGAAAAATAAAGAAAAGTCATGGAAGTTTTCAAGCGCAGTCAAGAAACAACAGGCTTGGAATTCTTAGAAGACAGTTTAAAAAATATATATATACAGTCATGAAGTGGCTATAAAATAACTTCATATTTGCAAAGACTTAAATTGAATAAGTGCGTGATTCAAAAACTTAGAACTCGAATGCAAGTCAGAAAAACAGTCCATGACTGTCTGCGAGAATTTTCAGAGGCGCGCTCAGTGGGGCTCAGAGACAAATTCACATAGGTAAGATTGAAGTAGACACTGGTCAAAAAATAATTTTCCGTGAAAAATTATATTTTTCCATTAAAAAAAAAAATTGTTTAATTGAATTGTTATGCAAAATCAGTCTTGCAGCAAGTTGTCTAATTCGCAGTCCTCACTAAAATTCTTTTTACGCGGCCACGCAGTTTTCAGCTGTAGCAGAATACCAAGAATTTTTTACTGTGTTTTCAGCCCGATCGATTAGCCGAGGGGCTTGCGCGGTTAGGAATGAGTTGCGTTAGTCTCGTGTCTAAGATATAGGTAGTTCGAATCCCCGCAGCGTGCGTCCGATTTTTTAGAGCGTAAAAAGCGAGCGATTGATATAAGTATTAATTGTGTGTGTTATAATAATATTTAAATAAATATGTAAGTTGAAGGTAATAATATTATAAATTTGGAAAATAATTTTTTATTTTTTATTAGCATAAATGGCTAGCTTGACAGTCTACGAACCCTTCCTTGACTGTCTTTGAGAATTTAATATTGGAGTGTTGAACGGCATACACATTTTTCTGTGATATTTTGTTGATGGAGTCTAGGAGTGCTTCACTGACTATGCTGGACGCGATTTAAGAAGTCTTTTATTTCTTCAAGCACTATTTGCATGATTTTCCAATATGATATTTTCAAATTATCAAATGCTTTTAGACCTATCCTAAAGTCACAGACTCGGTCAATGAAAATTTCCAGCACTTTTTTTTCCGTGTGTTTGCAGGTAATTTTGAGTAATAAAATATCATTAATATGCGTATTACTTAACATATCAAAATAAAATATGGAAGAAACAATAAAAAACAATCTATAGTGGTAATAATATCCGTGCATATGAGAATCTGATCTTGGTAAGTAGCTTCTGTAGGATAGTAATCTTCAGAAAGAAAGACAAAATATAGAAGAAAAAACGACTCTTGATAATAGAAATTGAATTTCGCGTTTGAAGCTCGATAACATGCAATTATATTAACGCTTTGCGCATCGCCCGAACGCTTAGCGCTTGTCGGTTCCAACGCGATTATATCGCATTGTTCGTCCGCGCAATGCTTTTTCTACATGAACTTGCACGAGAGCAATACGATGGGTGGAAAAAAAGTATGTGATATACAGGTGAAATTCTCGTGGTTTCAAATAAGTATTTGTTTTTTTTGAGTCGCTGATTACGAACCAGAAGCAAATATTTCAAACTTCAAAATAACGGATCCTATTTGGCGGAAAAATAGAAAAATTGGTCCCGTGGCTTCAAAATGGATCCTCAGGGGGGTTTTGGTCGTTGATTACGAATTCGGAGTAAAATATTTGAAATTTTCAAAATTCAATATAGCGGCTTCAATATGGCAAACAAAAAACTCATACAAATAAGTTCCGTGACTTCGAAATGGGGTTTTGGTGTTTTCTCGGGTCACTGATTACGAATCAGAAGTCCAAACTCAACAATTCAAGATTGAGAATTCAGTATGCTGGACAAAAAATAAAAAAATAAAAATTGTATCCGCCATTTTAAATTTTAGAATTTTTACTGCAGATTAGTAATCAGCGATCCAAAAAAACCCCTGAGAAACCATTTTGAAGCCACAAGACCAACTTTTTAATTGTTTGACCGCTGCATTGAATCCGCTATTTTGAATTTTTGAATTTTGACTTCAGAGTCGTGATCAGTAACCCGCAAAAACCCGCAGAACCAATTTTAAAGCCATGGGACTTTTTTTTAAATTTTTGCCCACCATACTAGATCTGTCATTCTTCATTTTGGTATTATGACTTCAGTTTCGTAATCAGCCACCAAACGCCCGAGAAACCATTTTGATGTCACGGGACTTATTTTTATATGTTTTGTCGGGGTTTTGTCGGGGTTCAATGATTAATGAATGACACCCGTTACTGATTTAAGTCGGTGAACCATTGATCGATGAGCGACGAGTGCGTATAATATTTGACTTAAAAATGTTCCACGGAAGATTTTTAATGTTCACATTAAAAATTTTAAAATCAAAACTTCCGAAATTAAACAATGTAAAATTAGGAGTACTTAAAACTATACTTTATAAAATTGAAACCATTGCAATCTGAAGAATTTCAAGAACAAATCTCAAACTTGTATTTTAATTCCCGGTCAAACAAAACTCACTGCCATTTTCCGGTGTTTTACTCATTTTCAAACATTTTTTGATCATTTCATACACTTTTTGAGTCAGTTCCTTACAGCCTTAGCCACTTTTAGGACATTATAATTTTATTTCAATTTTTATAACGTTCTTGAATCATCTTACTCTGTGGAGAATGCTGAAGATGGGCAATTTTTCATGGATGTTAGATAGAAAGATTCGGTTTTATAGCGACCTTACAGAACGTGTTTTGGGACAACTTAGAATTTACCTGGAAGATTGTCGTATGCAATTAAGATCTTATTACATTAAGTCGTCGCAAAGTCATTTGCACCGAAAGGCTCAAACTCTATTGCACAATATGCATTCGATTTAATGACCCGGAGCATAAATCAAACTTCCCTTCACGTCGCTACCACTCTCCTTCGCTCTTACCTACTTTTCAGTGGCGCAGGATTTCTTTAAAAAATTCTGAAGGAACCTTATATGCAAACAGGTACTCTCTCAAATCTCTAAACTCTTGTCTAAAACTGAATTAGTAAAAAGACGATTAGTAATTATTTCCGTTAAACTTTTCACTAATTATTAGTCAGTTTTGACTAACACTTTAATGAAAAGTTAAAAATACTAAAATAAATAGTAATATACAAATAATGATTAGTATAAATATTTACTCCAGTGAATTAATGGACGTCTTTTCAATAATTCAGATTTAAAGAGCTTTGCGAAGAGAATTGGCACATTACTTCACATAAGAATAAATGAATAATTAGAATTGAAAGGAATGTAGTCCCAAACAGAAATTTTATATACAAATTGAGTTCCAACGGGAATCACTAATTCACAATTGAAACTTCAATTATTCACTGTAGTAAAATAAATTCCTTTTGACTACTTCATTTGTAATTTTATAGCAATTCAAATTTAGAGAGCATATACTAAGAAATGGTTTGTTTGGCCAACTATTTAGTTCTTAAGATATGTGACTGCCATTTTATCAGTTGGGGCAACCATTTAACTAATTGCTAGTACTAATTGAATAGCCACTACAACTAATGAAGTTGCTGTTTCAATTGATAAAGTAGCAATATCAACTAATAATATAGCAATACCATATCTTACAAATAAATAGTTGACACAACTAACCATTTTTTCAGTTTAGATTACACAAATATTATACGGTCTTAAGCTAAGTTTACAAGGGAATTTGTAACGTTACAAGGATTACATCAAAAATTACATAGGATCTCACAATATTATCGGGATTACACAAAGATAACACGGGTCTACATAGAATTTCAGTAAATTGCAGGAATTCCAGAAATATTACATGTATTGACCCGTCGGAAGCAAGATCCAGCTCGACGCTCGAAAACGCGTAAAAGTATTGTCCAATCGTCTCAAAGAAAGACAATTTTCAAAATAGAAAAATCAATGTTTTGAAAATACGGTATTGTAGAGAATAAGGAACTGAAACTCCTTCCTCTCGGATTTTTTTGCCAAACGTTTATTTTTAATAATAAAAACGAAATATTGAAAAAAAGTTTCTCCCTGATTTAATTAAGTTTTAAAACTTAAATCGATCTAACTCGGCTAAATATTATTGAACTGAGTTCATATTTGAATGACGTATTAAAAATACTCTAGCGATGCCTCAGAAGTCATGAAAAAGTTAAAAATCGCTTACTGTTTAATAATATTTAATTGTAAAATGAGCTGAATCAATGATTGTGTTTTCTTGGTTTCGCCGGTAAAAAGTATCTAGGTAACTTCGACTTTAAAACAACTTCCAGTGAGAGATTTGTTCAGTAATGTTGAAGGAAGTTTTTTGGAAAATCTCATATCTATTCGTTGAAAATTGACTGAGACATTCACATTTGGAAAAAGTACTCGACGTCTGCCCGCGCAGACTGAACTTCGAGAACGCTGCCTAACAGAGCAATCCTCACGACGTATTAGCTAACAGCGCGGGCAGACGTCGAGTCCTTTTTCTAAATCTAAATATCTCAGTAAATTTTTAACGTATCGATATGAGATTTCCCAAAAAATCTTCATTTAAGATTGCTGAACAAATGACTCACTGGAAGTTGTTCGAAAGTCGAAGTTACCTAGATACTTTTTACCGACGAAACCAGAAAAACACAATTATCGTTTGACCTCACATTGCAATTAAAAATTATTGAACAATAAAAGCGATTGTTAACCTTTTCATGATTTACTACCTATCGCTAGAGTATTTTGAATAAGTTCTGCAAATATGAACTCATTTCAATAATATTTGGCCGAGTTAGAACGATTTAAGTTTTAAAACTTAACTAAATCAGGGAGAAACTTTTTTTCAATATTTTGTTTTTATTATTGAAAATAAACGTTTGGCAAAAAAAATCCAAGAGGAAGGAGTTTCATTTCCTTATTCTCTACGATACTGCATTTCCAAAAAATTGATTTTTCTATTTTGAAAATTTTCTTTCTTTGAGACGATCGGACAATACTTAGCGTTTTCGAGCGTCGAGCTGGTTCTTGCACCCGGCGGCTCAATTTCAAAAAAATTACATGGAATTTCAAAATGTTACATGGAGTAAGCAATGGCAGCATGGATTTGCTCAAATTATAAAAATATCATAGAAATTTCAAATAGATTGCATGGGATCACAAAATATTGAAATAGAGGGACTATGCAGATATTAGAGAGAGAACCTAAAGATTATATACGATTTCAAGATATTACAAAATATAACAAAAATTGTACAGAGATTTTTCCAAGATTACAAACATATTGAATGCAATGTGTGCGATTATTGTTCAAAATAAAATAAATAAATAAATAAATTTTACTTATTCACTCCCTTGAAAATGTTGTAATCTTTTATAATGCCATATAACATTTGTACCGTGGTACGAATTTCATATGGAATGATACTAATTTTTTAATGGTTTTAAACTAGTAAAAATAATAGTGAAATTTTTAAAAGCACAAATCAAAATTCATCTCAAAAAACGCTACCTGGGTTTGCGAGCTCGCGACCTTAGCGCACCCAAAACTTCAGATCCCAATAACTGAGGTGAAAATACAAGATTAGCGGCAACAAAATTTACTAAAAAATTTTCCCGTGTAGTACTTCTGTGATTTCCAATGTTCATCGTCTATCTCCTTGAAAAATATCAGCCTTAGTGTAAAAACTAATTTTCATGGTAATTTTCGTAATCATCGCCTCAAAATTATCTTTTAATAATGATAAAAAATGAGATTTTTACCTCAGTCTTGTCAAGATTTTCCCGCTCTTTTCAGTAATCTCCAGGATTTTTAGAAAAATCCACTATTTCACGTTCCAAAATGATACATAGTACATCTTTGGAAAATACTTTGTCTTCATTTTTGATCGTCAAATTATAGAAACTCTTTTAATACATACAATTTTGTATCTTGTTAATATTGCTAATTGATAGTAATTTGGAAAGTTGAATAGCAAAAGAAAACAGATTTTCGAAAAATTATAAAAGTGTGAGAAAAATGTTAAACCTAATACATGGAAAACCCCTCATGTCTGTTTGGAAATATTCGGGGATACAACAAATCTACACACTGAAAAAACGATATTCTAATTTTAAGAATTTGGCGAAGAATGGCGAACTTGAAAGGTAGGTGGCGGGTGAGGGAAAAGAGCATAATATAACCTTACTTATTCCGGAATGCATTAAATGCGAGATTAAGTGAATTATTTTTTATGAAATTTAAAAGAACGAGTAAATCAAAAATTAGATGTGAAAAGGGACAAAAATTCCCTTGAAAAGAACTGAAGTTTGAGCGGTTAAAATTTGGAAATCAAGCAGTTTTAAAATGCTGAATTTTTAATAGTATTTCAAAAAATACTACAGGGTTGGCCATCTAAAGTGGAAGCATCGGGCAACCCTATAACTTTTGAAAGCACTGACAGATCGACTAATGACATACACTGTTAAAAATATGTTGAAAATTCAACTACTTTTCAACCACTTTTGTGGTTGAAATCTCGTTTATCAACTGAATTGAAATAAAATTCATACAAATGTAGTTGCCCATGCAGAAATCGCCATACTGGTTCCATTTTACCGATCGGGCCCTGATCGGGTTGGCCCGGCCTGTCCCGGATAGGGTATATTTCGTGGTTTCAGCATCGTGTCAGACCCGGTGGCCGGGTTACAGCCTAGAACGACACCTAGTATGTGTGTTGGGAAGTAGCGAATGACTTGTGTGCAGTTTTGACAGCTATTTAATTTTGAATTAAATTTTAAGTGTGATAAATGTATGAGGTTTCAATAAACAATGCCAAAGTGTAAAAGCACTCTGCGGGTTCAGAAACACCGTGCGATAACCAGGATACCATATTTACGAGACGGAAATGCAAGTAAGTAAATCAGTGAAACCTAACCTCAATATTAAAATTATTATTAAACTTGTTTATCAAGATTTATATGTTCACGGCTATCCTCAATTGACATTATTGTTTTTTAATCAATAGGAAATTATTCAGCTCATAATTTAATACCTATAAATAATTACGGTATCAATTTGTAAATATAAGGTTATGTTCTAAGAAGACTGACAAACATGTATTTCATTATATTTTAGGTTCTCAAGCTGATGATGAAGATGAAGATGAAGATGAAGAGAAAGAAAATATTAATTTTGATGAACCGGAAGCTGTGGGAAATGAAATCGATCGTGACGATCCAGGTATTGGCAACGAGGTTCGAACGAATTTTGATCATCTTGAGAGTCCCACGTTCTCAGCAAGAATCCGGTTAAAGCACATACAGTATCAGCTTCTTTTTCGTGGAAATTGAGTGCCAAATATCTATTTTAATCTACTGGAGATTATATTTATCTAGTTTTGAAAAAAGCTATGTAAAAAAGTCAAGCTTTTCTAAAACATAACCTCACAAGGCAAGACGCGGTAATGAAAACTAACGTTCCATTATGTTCACTCTATTTCTAATAATGTTCTATATAATATAACAATTAAAATAAATGTTTTAAATACACGAACTTTGTTTTTCATTAATTATTTTAGAAAAAATACCAAAATTTTACAAATATTATTATGAACAGGAAATTAATTGGGATCCGGTCCGGGATCGACCTGGCAGCCAGATCGGGCTGCCACGTTCGGCACCGATCGGGCCGTGTGTTTCATCACGGGTCTGGCCCAGGTCGGTTTCCCGATCCGAGCCGGATTTGGCCAGATCCGTACCCGATCGGGGCCATGGCAAAATGTTCTGCATGGGTGAAAATTCAATTAGACGTTTGCGCATACACAATGTCCCGCGGGGAGTTATTTCGTACGTTCGTGTCGTGAGATATATGAAATTAATAAAGGACATATAATATTCATAAAAAGAAGCAGCTTTAAAGAAGAAAAACAAAAGGCACGTTGGAATAATATTATCATAATAGGAACATTTCATTCACACTATCGTCACTAACTGCTATATGCTTTTTTAGGCTATGCTTACAAAAACGAGTGCTGAAAAGTTTGTCTAATTGGGCGCGCAACTCACCATGGTAATATAATTCCAACGTAACTTTTGTTTTTCTTCTTTAAAGCTGCTTATTTTCCTAAATATTATATGCATTTCGTTAATCTCATGGATCACACGACACTAACGTATACGAAATAACTCACTGATTCGTTATCAGAATTCTTTCGGTACAGTTAGTGAATTTCAAAGCACAGTAATTTCCAGGAATCTTCATGGATTTTATTCCAGAGTTTTGAAAAATTATAATTTCTTTGAGATTCACTAACTGTGCCGGATAAAATTTTTGTCTCGTCACTGAAATTTCAATTACATGTTGTTAAAATTTCAACTGCATGGTTGAAATTTAAACAACGGTAATTGTATAAAACTTCAGCCACATGTGGTTGAAAATTCAACCAGATATTTCAAACAGTGTATGGCGTTGGAAGCGTCAGTCGAAGGAGATATATACCATGAAACAGTACACTCCGAAAGAGCGCGCTGAAATTTTTCAGCTGTACATTCAAAATAACTTCTCAATTATAAAAACGCATCCATACAACAAACAAGATGTTCCGAAGAAAATATCGAGGCAGTACGAGCCAGTGTTGAGAAGTCCCCAAGAACGTCGGTTTTATGCCACCGTAAGCGTCAATGGCGAGCATTATCGAGTGATGATGGCCAAGACGGCGCCACATGCTATACAGCTCGACCAATCATCAATTTATTGCGACCATTGTTCCCAGAGCGGCTAATATCGAAAAATGGCGATTTTGAATGGCGTTTTCCATCACGTTCACCAATGTTTCGGCCGATATGGCGGCGATTTCACGTCGTATGTTGGCTTTTAATTGAGCTAGAGTCCTTGGCTTGTTGGCGTATATCTTGGACTTTAAAGAACCGCACAAATAAAAGTCTAGTGACTTTACATCGGGTGATCTGGGTGGCCAGTCAAAAACGCCATTTTTTTATATCAGTCGCCCTGGGAACAATAGTTGCAATAAATTGATGGTTCATTGAGCTGTGTAGCATGTGGCGCCGTCTTGTTGAAACCAGTAGTCACCTATGTCATTTTCACGAACAATGAGCACCACAAAATCCGTTATCATGGCTCGATAACGCTCGCCGTTGACGCTTAGGGTAGCTCCATCATCGGCTTCAAAAAAATACGGCCCAATGATCAAATCCGCGCAAATACCGCACCAAAATGTAACTTTTTGGTCGTGAAGGGGCTGTTGTATCGTTAATTGAGGGATTTCGGTGGCATAAAACCGAAAATCGTGCTTATTTGCGCCTCCATTCAACGAAACATGTGCCTCGTCCGACATGATCGCCAAAACTCACGTTCGTTTTTTGCAATTTCGATGCTCCATTTGGCATAATTAAGGCGACGCGGATAATCAGCTGGGTTTAGTTTTTGAGTCAATTGAAGTTTGTATGGAAACATCTTCAAATCGCTACGAATTATGCGTCGGAGAGTGGTTCGAGAAATGCCTATTTTCCGAGAACGTATGCTCGACGTTCTTCGGAACTCCTCCATACTGGTTCGTACGGCTTCAATATTTTCATCAGAACGTCTTGTTCCTTGTCTGGATACGTGGCTGGCATTACTAAGACTACCGGAGCTCACAAATTTTGCGTATAAACGCATTATATTATTATCACCTGGAGTTCTTTTCACTTTTTTTTTCACGAAACACACGTTTAGTTTTTATAATTGAGAACTTATTTTGAATGTACAGCTGATCAATTTCAGCGCGTTCTTTCGGTGTGATATGAATGGTATATGTCATCCCGGGTAAAAATATTTGGTCTTGATTTTCTCTTGGGTAAAGACCAATCCAAGACAATTCCAAGTCATTCTGTATGTCTAGCTCGTGAGACGGAACCATACTTATTTTTGATGTCTTAAAAGTCATCACTAATCCGCTTTAAACTTGATAGAATGCTTATATTATTTATCTTCATGGTATTTATTGTTTATGTGTTAATAATTTCATTTATCTGCAATAATTATATTGTTTGGATGGCGAATCTAAAAATGTTGTCCATTTTTTCCTGTCTCCAACAGGACAGTTTTAATCTTCTCATCAAAAATTTTATATGCCTGCAGTTGTTGAGACAGACAGGTTCCGAATTTCTTATTTAAAAAATATTTATTACAAAATTACAAGTTTTATCGGTTGTAAAATTGTAATCCTCAGCAGATGTCAACTGTTTGGTCCTCATCTAGCTACCTGATTCCTGGAAATGGCAGGCCCTGCCGGTGTGGTCCATAGTTTATAGAGTTCGGAGTATAATGGACAATAAAATTTACAAACTAAACTTCTTTCATTTTGACCGTGGCAAATGTTAAAGCCACAAATTGGTAATATAATTTTCTTTAAGAGCAATTCGGTATATTTATCATGACTTACACTTCTTGTCTTGAACCAAGTCAACCTGGTCTTGTCTTGGCACAGTCAACAATCAGAAATACAAGATGAGTCTGTATATCTCCAATGTCTAGCTGGTGAGACGGAACCAGACATCATGGTCCTAAAAACATATTGAAGACATTCAAGACAAAATCAAGACCAAATATTTTCACCCGGGATGGTATAAATCTCTTTCGACTGACACTTCCAACACGATATGTCATTAGTCGATCTGACAGTTCCGACCCTTTCATTTTAAATGGCCAACCCTGTAAAAATGGCATCTTATCAGCATCATGCGGGCTCAACCATTTTTGTGGCCAGAGAATTTTTTCCCCCAAAAAATGTGATATTTGAATTCTTCTCGTAAACTATGAAAAATATGGCAAAAGAACAACAGACATTCTTCATAGATCTTTTTTAGACGTGCAAGCTTGTATCCCACCATTTTTTCGTATCTGTCATTGTTTCCAAGAAAAAGTGGGAAATTCGATTGTAAGAAAAAAGAATTCTCCTGGCTACAAAAGTTATTCGGCAAGCATTAAACTAACAAGATATCTTCATTATCAAAGTAAAAGTTCAAACAAAAAATGGCCAAAAAATCATGAACAAATGAGAAATTGCACGCCGGTATTTAACCTCACTATCTTACTTCTTTTTTGAGATGTGACGTCAGACCTTTTTCACCCTAACATTTTCTGGAAAGAGAAGGAGATAGATGTGCGCACGCGATTTATCTTCAGAATTGGTTGCGTTTCTTCAAGCTTGTCACTTATTACAAATTCGAAAGTATGGAGTTTGGCCTCCTTATACTACTTCGTGGGTAAAACAATCGAAAATGGAAACTGATCGAAAAGCATGTGGCACGAAACATTAAAAGAAATGATTGAACAGAGCAAGGCGCATCTTCCATTGCGCATTTCTTCTTTCCCCACTCATATTCCCATTTTAAGAATATTTTCTCCCTTTTTGGTAAGAAGATAATCTTAAAGTAAGAATTTCGCTTACTTCATTAAGAATATCACTAAAAACATGCCTGTAAGAATATGACACTCTTAATATTAGAATATAGTTTTTTCGGTGGCAAAATTTCATATTAGATATATTTTAGGAATTAGGAAACCTTACACATATTATAAAAGGATCACTTATTAGTGGGATCGACATAGGAACTGCAAAATATAACAGGGATAGAAAAAAAGATAACATGGGATTACATGGGAGTTATTAATATCACAAGGAAATAAAAAAATAGAGGGATTACGCAAAGATTAAAATTATTCTACAAAGATTATAGAGATTTGACTAAAGGGATTGCATTGAGATTTCAGAAGGTTACAGTAATTGAAAAATATTACTTGGACAGAGAAAACATAAAGACTTCACAAAAAGTTTACCTGGGATTCTAAAATATTATTAGGGCTGAATGAAGCTTACACAAAAACTAAAGAACATTACAAGGATGGAAAAAATATTACACGGGATTACATCAGAAAATAATTAACAAAGATGATAGACATTTCAACGAAAAGTGGAAACCAGATTACATAAGTGGTTAACCCCAGTGGCGTAGCCAAGGGAGGGGTTTTGGTGTCAACCCCCCCCCCCCCCCTACCCATTGACCAAAGAATAGGCATATTTACCTAACCGCCCACTTACGGTACTATATATGTATTATTATACTACGGGTGTAATATTAAGTAAAAATTTTAACTATAACTTTTGTAATAGGAATAACATATAATATGATTTAGATAGATTCTTCTCTAATCGGTCTGAAATGAACGAGCGCGCTTTTGGGAGCCGTCCATGTACCACGTGGACAATTTTCTATCAATTTTTTCTTTAAAAAAAGCCTAATGATACAAGGAATGAGGTCCAAACAAAAATTAGTTCAAATTTTATATTTTCTCATGTTTTTTTCTTCAAAGAAATCCGCAGGTGCAGAAGAACATGCGACCACGTGGATTTTGGCTAGAACCCCCGGCTCTAATATGGTCTTAATTAATGAATGATTGAAAATATTTTAGGAAAGTCTAATGGATGTGCGTAATAATGTAGCATTTTCATAATTTTAAAACAATTTTTTCGGCAAGAATGATATACAGGGTGTCCCAGTACTCAAAAAACATATTTGTATTTTTGAATTCTAACAACAAAATGGCGTCGAAAATAATTATAAAAAAATTGTTCTAAAGTTGATAATTACCGAGTTATTAACAATTAAAGATTAACCAATCAGAAGCACGCGTTAGAAGGTCGACAGTCCATGTGCCATCGACAAGAGTGTGTGCATAAGCAAGTTCATTTCGTATAATTTCTCCTCGGATCGCTTTTGCAGTAGGTTGTGACTCTGGTGCAACTTCACACGTCAACGAGATACAAAAATGGAAAAAGATATTTTCCACAATCAACAAAATTCGACAACATTCTCATGAATTTTGTAAATTCCCTTGAAATTTGTAGAATTTTCGAGTACTCAGTGGAATTCTCGTGAATTCTCTTGAGGTTAGCAGAATTGTCTTAGAAACAGCTAAATTCTCTCTAACTTTGTAAAATTCTTTTGATTTTAGCAGAATTGTTTTGAATTCAGCGAAATTCTCTTGAATCTCCTTGCATTTATCATGATCCTCTGGTTTTGTTATATGTTTAATTTCTGAAATTTGCTTCAGTGTAAGTACTGGCTGGCAGCACCTCCACCAAAAGTTTGGTTTTTTGAGAAAAATATGAAAATATATAAAATATAATAAAATATTGTGAGCAAAAAATATACTCTAAAATTATTTTTAATCTTCACAAAGCATTTTCAATTAGTAATTTTTCAATGAAGAATACAAAATTCGTTTAAATATTGTATTTTACTGAATACTATTTATATGGATGTCTTTACAGATGTCATGACATTTTTTTTAATTCTCTGGAATTCTGTAAATAACTCGTGAATACAGTAGAATTCTCTTTATGCATTTTCTCAAAATCTGTATAATTCTCTTAAAGTCTGCCAAATTCCCTTGAAATCATGAGAATTTTCTTACGCCTGGCAGAATTCTCTTGAATTCAGTACAATTCTTTCGAGATCGACAGAATTCTCGAGCAATCTATAGAATTCTCTTGAAATGAGTAGAGCTCTCTTGATTTCCGTTAAATTATCTTAGTTTCTGTAAAAGACTCTTGAATTCTGTAGAATTCTTTTGATTTCAGCAGAATTCTTCAAAATTTAATGATATTCTATTGGATTCTGTATCATTCTTTTGAATTCAGTAGAATTCTTTTCGGTCATATAAAATTCTCAATTTAGTAGAATTCTCTTAGGTTTAACAGAATTCTCTTGAATTTAGTAAAATTGTCTTGAAATCAGCGAAATTCTCTTGAATTCAGTAGAATTTTCCTAAATTAGCGAAATTATCTTGAAATCAGCTGCATTCTTCTGAGTTCTGCAGAATTCTCTTCAATTTAGCAGAATTCTCTTACGTTCGGCACAACTCTTACGTTCGGCAGAATTCTCTTAAATAGTAGAATTTTCTTGAAATCAGCCAAATTCTCTTGAATTATGCCGAATTATCTTGCATCCAGTCGAATTCTCACGAATTTGGTAGAATTATCTTTAATTCCGTACAATTGACTTGAAAAATGTAGAATTTTCTTGAATTCAGTAGAATTCTTTTCAGTTTAGCAGAATGCTCTTCAACTCTGTGGAATTATCTTGAATTCTGTAAAAGTCGTTTGACTTCTGTAGTATTCTCTTGAATTACGTAGAATTCTGTGAAATTCTCTTGAATTCTGTAGAATTCCTTAGAAAATTTTTAAACAGTCTTGAACTCACTTAAGAATTTTTTAATACCTTTGAATCCATCAGAATAAGCTTTGATTTATTTCGAATTCATTCGTCCTTCCCATTTTTTTTCGTGAAGCTCACAAGAAGTGTCGATAAAGTTCCAATAAAAAATACGATACGCCTGAGTCATAATTGAATGATTGTTAATTCCAGTGAAATCCCTCTGATGATGTCCTTACACCTATCTGGATGAAACATAGCTGGCAGATAGGGCATAAAGCAGGGCACACAGGCCCCCTGTGACCCCAAGCATGAAACTGCTTGCTACGAAGGGCCAATCGATTATTTTGACCCGCTTCAATTCTCACATATTCTTTGATACTCCATTTAAAATGTTCCATGGGTTATTTTGTTTAAATTTAATATTTAATATGAAGAAAAATAGTGAAGATAAATTGCGCTCACCATGAACATAATCATATCAGAATTTTGGCTTATTTTTGTGTGTTTCCCAAACACTTTACATTTATTTTACGAAATCAACCCTGGAAAAAACCTGAGGGATTAAGTACAAAAAGAAAACGTAAGCCATAGCTCTAAACTATGTTATAGCTTACCAAGACCAACCACATTAACGTTTCGGAAACAAGCCATGAATTTAACATGAACCCCTAAATAAAAATATAGATATTTGAAAAAACTGTAAGCCCAAGGTTAATTATTTTTTCGGGGCTTACAAAAACAGCCAAAAAATGTTAAACTAAGAATAGATACCACAACCTTCCCAAGACATTAGGGTATATCGATATCCCTACAATAATATTAGACATTCCCAACAAACCACACACATTACATTGAACAAACCCCATCACAGCTGCCTTCAACTTAGACTGTCATAAAATTCAAAATTTAAAATAATCACCCACACACTTTTCGAAGTCTCTCATAGATATCCCCGCCCCTACAATATTATTACACAGACTCAAAAAACCACCCCTAGTACATTTAAAGAACCCCGTCTGAGCTGCACGTAATTGAAGCAGCCAAAGAGTTTCAAATTAAATATAGTCACCCCAGGCACTTTCTCAAAACTCTTATTAGATATCCCAATTCCTACAATGATATTACACAGCCTTACAAAGCTATCCCTAGTACATTTAGCGAACCCAGTCGCAATTGACTTCGGCTAAAGTAGCCAAAAAACATTTTATTTCCAAATAATCACCCCACATACTGTCTCAGGACTTTATTAGATATTGCAAACCCTAAAATATTATTCAAAAACCCTCTTATATTAAAGAAACCCATCTCAGTTACCTTCAAATAAAGCAGGCAACAAATTTCAAATTAAACATAGTCACTTGAGACACCTTTTTAAGACTCTATTCCATATCGCTATTCTAATAATAATATTATACGGGCTCAAAAGAACATCCCTAGTACATTTAAAAACCCCGTTTCAGCTGCCTTCAACAAAAGGAGCAAAAATAGTTAAAAATTAAAGATAGTTACATCCGGCACTCTCAGAAGACTCTAGTCGATATTCTCATCACTAAAATAATATAACGCACCCCAGAAAAACACCCCTAGTATATTCAACGAACCTCATCTTAATTGAGTTTGAGTAAAGCAGCCAAAAACATTTCAAATTGAAACGTGTCATGTAAGACACCTTCCCAAGACTCTCATAGATATCCCCATCCCTACAATAATATTACACATCCCCAAAAACCATCTATAGTACATGTAATGTATCCAGTCTCAACTTCCTCTACAAAAGCATACAATACAGCTTCAAAAACTACCCCTGGAACGTTAAACGAAATAGTCTCAGCTGCTTTCAACTAAAACAGGCAAAACATATTCAAATTATAAATAGTTCAACCCAAACACCTTTCTAAGGCTCTAGCAGATATCTCAATTCCTACAATAATATTATACAGCCTAAGAAAACCACCCCTAGTACTTCCATCGAACCCCGTCTGAGCTTCCTCCAACTTGAGCTGCTAAAAAATATAAAATTTAAAATAATCACTTCACACATTTATCAAACACTTGAGTAGATATTCCGATCAATACAATAATATTCAAATGCCTTAAAAACGATGTGCGTCATCAGAGGGATTTTTGCGGGCATATGTTTGCACTTTGAAATGCACCCGGAAAAAGTGGATTGGTACTTTTTCTTAAATGCGTGCTCTGAAATCATCAAGCATTTAATTATGACTCTGGCGTGTGGCATTTTTTCAATGGAATTTCCTTGATATTTCTTGTAACGTTCACAACAATGGAAATTGGAAAGACTAATTAATTCAAAATAAATCAAAGCTTATTTAAGATAATTCTACAGAATACAAGAGTCTTTTACAGAATTTAAGATAATTTTACGAAAACCAAGAGAGTTCTACTCAATTCAAGATAATTCTACAGATTGCATGAGAATTCTGTTGAAGTCAAGAGAATTCTACTAAATTCAAGAGAATTCTGCCAAACGTAAGAGAATTCTACTGAATTGAGGAGAATTCTACGGACTTCAAGAGAATTATACAGATTTTAAGATAATGCATAAATGAAGAGAATTCTACGGTATTCATGAGATATTTATACAGAATTACGAAGATCTATGATTAATTCAAGGGAATTCTGCCTAACTCTAGAGAATTCTTTTAAATTCGAAAGAATTTTGCTGATTTCCAGAATATTCTGCTGAATTTGAAAGAAAACAGGATAATTTGACGAAACTCAAGAGAATTTCTACCAAACAAAGGAGAACTCTACTGAATTTAAAAGAATTATATATAATTCAAGAGAATTCTACATAATTGAAAAGAATTCTCTGAATTAACGAGATATTTCTACAGGTTTCCAGAGGATTATGATAAATGCAAGGAGATTCAAGAGAATTTCGCTGAATTCAAAACAATTCTGCTAAAATCAAAAGAATTTTACAAAGTTAGAGAGAATTTAGCTGTTTCTAAGAAAATTCTGCTTAACTCAAGAGAATTCACGAGAATTCCACTGAGTACTCGAAAATTCTACAAATTTCAAGGGAATTTACAGAATTCCTGAGAATGTTGTCGAATTTTGTTGATTGTGGAAAATATCTTTGTCCATTTTTGTATCTCGTTGACGTGTGAAGTCGCACCAGAGTCACAACCTACTGCAAAAGCGATCCGAGGAGAAATTATACGAAATGAACTTGCTTATGCACACACTCCTGTCGATGGCACATGGACTGTCGACCTTCTAACGTGTGCTTCTGATTGGTTTATCTTAAATTGTTAATAACTCGGTAATTATGAACTTTAGAACAATTTTTTTATAATTATTTTCGACGCCATTTTTTTGTTAGAATTCGAAAATACAAATATGTTTTTTGAGTACTGGGACACCCTGTATATATATATATATATATATACAGAGATATATATATATATATATATATATATATGACATTCATAAATTTTATGTATTAAATTATCCTAAATTTTCCCTGTAAGTAGTAACGTACTTTTTGTTCAGCCTTTCGAACCCCTCCCTTTAGGAAATCCTCGCTCATCGCTACGCTACTGGTTAACCCCTCGACTTTATTAATTTATATTTTGTGATTTCTGAGCTTCCTCCTCACCCCTTGCCTCAACCGTCAGTACTTAAGTATCATTTAAGTCCTTTAGCATGATTACATATACCGCCAGACGATTCCACTTCACTGGCCTGTGAAAATTTTTCTTTTACTGAAGTTGGCTTAGAATCACTGTAAGAATTTAATCACAACAGAGATAATCCACGGCTATTAGTAGTACTCGCATTTGCTTGGACATTTGGCTAGGTGAGAGTCAAACTGCAGATAACCATCTTCCGAGATCAGCCGGTTTTTCGACAGTCGAGTTTGAAGACAGACATTCGACCCTACCAATCGATTGCACACAATCATCTTCGGCGTCGAACCTCCCGCTCAACATTACACAACCCGGTCATACGTCGCAGATGGTCACCCATCCGAGTGCTTCCCGCTTTCGAAATGGCTTGACATCTGAACTCTTCCCGAGTCGAGACTCACCTTGACTTTGTCGGTTTTCACCAAATTTTCACATTATGAGACCCCTTAGTCAGAAAAAAACGATTTTTTTCGTGGGTGTATGACTACAGTCTGGCTGTAGTATCCTATAGACACGATAATGAGGGATGAGTTCGTTAAACAACCATTTATGACTAACAATTCTGGTTTTATTTATTGAAAATGCTATTGAAAAATAGAAAATTCAAATTTTCAGTCAAACAACGTAGATACAAAAAAAAAGTTTAAAAAGAAAATGCTATATTATGTTACTTTCTTCAAAGAAAGTAAGATTAATTTTAATGAAGAATGAGCCAGATCTCAGCAGATTTTTACAGGCGTGTGTATACTATATACATGTATAATTAATTATTTTGATTATACAATTTATTAGAGAATTGTGTGTTGTGTGTAAAAAATTGAGCGTGACTTTTGTAATGAAAATGTGTTTTTAAGGCCGATAGAGCCTTATACAAATTAATTTTTCTTTTTAATCTAAAAGAAAAACAAACATAATAATCACTCTTTAAGTGGGGGTTTGGACAATTTTTTTATATTTGCAAGTAAGCTTCTGTGTATGAATTACACAATGAACTAAGCCGAGCGCGAGTTAAATACATCATCTAGCGAGAAGCGCAAGATCCGACAGATGTGCGCCATAGGTGCGCTGAAACTTGCGAGCCGAGCGCGAAGCGCTTGATGAGACTTTACTCGCGCAGCCCGCATCTTTTTTCCATTTTTTGTTGTACAAAATTTCTAAATCTAAATCAGTTTCGGATTGACGGCCCTGTTGAGAGAGAGAGAGAGAGAGAGATAGAGAGAGACAGAGAGATATAGAGAAAGATTGTTTGTCGGCGAGAGAATTCGCGGAGGGATAGTCTGAAGGACTAAAGAGAGATCGAGATAGAGAGAGAGACTGGGATCTCCTTTTACTCACCTTTTACTCACCTTTTACTCGGCTTCGCATCAGGGCCGTAAATCGACCTCCTTACTACATACTCCCTCTCCTCTTATAACAACGTAAAGCTCCTGCCGCTGCGCTGATTAGACATCAAGTTAATTGTAGGTACACCAAGTATCAGACGGTCTCTCTTTATACGGTGATTTCATGTTCTGGGTAAAAAGGTCTCATTTCAGGCACAATTTGGCCCAAGCAGAAATTCAGGACTACGCCCCTGTTTTGCACATCCACATAGCCACGCAACCCCATGTGCCCGTAGGACCGCATTCCATGACGGCTTCGCGGATGTGAGCCAAAAGGAGGCCCAAAAGGGAGAGTTAAATTGCGAGGAAGGGATGGGTCCGAAGAATAACTCGATAACGCCAGGAACCCCTTCTAAGAAAATGAATTTCGACACAAATGGCGGAAACAAGGAGCGAAATTTATTTTCAGCATGCCCTTTAAAAATGTTATGTAATTCTTATGGGTTTAAAAAGGACGCTAAGGAATAACGCCCAGTGAGACAAAAAGCATTATTTCTATTTAAAAACTTTTACAGCCTAAAAATTTCATTCGATTTTCCTTGTAGAAATGAAATCAAAGTGCATTTTATTTCAAAGTGCCCTATACTCCACGATTTAGCAATCTTCTTTTGTATATGGGACATTTCTTCTCAATTGTACCTACCCAAAAAATCGGTCGGATTCAAACTTGGTGAAAATGTAGTTCTGTTGGATGGAAGTTTATGGGAAACATATTTCGTGATTTAGACAAAAATTTAAAGAAGGCGAGGGGTGAAATTTTTCGATTACGGCTGAGTTTTTTTCAGCTTTATTAAACTATTCTTGTGTAGGGTAAGAAAAATGTTGAAAAATATTTTCAGTAGATTTTTGTACGATCTATGGAATAGTTACAGCTATCGGGTATTTGGGTACTATACAAATTTAATGCTTTTTCCATTTACTTTAGTAAATACCAATAATTTACAAAAAAAAGCTCGAAAAAAAGTTGTAGATCTTTCAAAATAACGGATGTAGATCACACTTCTAACCCTTTAAAATATTTCGTGCGGGGGGCAGGAAGGTACCCCTGTGACTGGTCACAGAAGTAGTTCAGGTCACACCATTATCCACAATATTGCCCATCGTGCAGCCACAGAAGAAACTAAGAGTAATCTTTACCCGCATTTCAGTGCAAATATTACCTGCAACTAAAATTACCCCAGGTGGGTAATCTTTACCTTCAACTTTTGGGTATTCTTCTATTTTTACCCACGTTGAAAGGGTAATTCTAAATGTTTACTTCGACGGCATGGGTAACTTGACATCGTCTGCTTGCAACCAGTCACATAGATGTTATGGTCACATGTTAACATCCAAAACAGCCTCACTAACGATCAAACAACCAAGTGATTTCTTACGCGGTTCGATTGAAAACGTATGATAATTTGCACAGACAAGCAACTTCACCATCAACTCTACAAATACAGCTGTTTGTGGACAACGTCTAACACTTGCGGCCGCCAGGGGCGCTATTTTGACAGCTAGTGGCGGCAACATCTGCTATTCACATTATATCAGTCCTTGATAACGCAATGTTGAGCTGTTAGTCTGAAGCACTATTTTCGAAATGCTAGATATGTATGTATCATTATGTTGTTAAAATAAAGAAGCACATCGCTTTCAAAATTACAAAAAACTAAGAAAATTGTAGACAATGCCTTAATTGTGCCTAGGTTCAATGACACTTACTCTCAACTCACGGTAATATTTACTGTTTGCCCGTGCGAACAGACAATAGCGGATATTTTACATCCTACTATGGGCAATATACTCATCCCTCGCTGAAGCACCCGCCTCGAGTTTGGTGATTTGTTCGGCACAGTGACGAGGGAGTTTTTTCATGTCAAAAACTTACATGACATAGTTAAATAACTGTTTTCGCGGCAAAAACAGGTTTAGCCGGTCACGTGTTTTTACACTGTATATGAAGAAAATTCCATATTGAACACATAGTTTCCGGTAAATATTCATTTTCTGTATTCAATCATTGTTTTAAACTAGTAAAAATAATAGTAAAATTTTGTGAAGCACACATTAAAAATCATCTTAAAAACGCTATCTGGTTTTGCGATCTCGCGACACCAGCGCACTCAAAACTTCAGATCCCAAATTTACTACTGAATTTTTCCGTGTAGTACTCATGTGGTTTTCAATGTTCATCGTCTATCTCCTCGTAAAATATCAGCCTTAGTGTGAGAACTAATTTTCATGGTAATTTTCGTAATCATTGCCTCAAAATCATCTTTTAATATTAATATAAAATTACATTTCCACTTCAGCTTTTCTAAGATTTTCCCACTCTTTTCATTAATCTCAAGGATTTTTTGGAAAATTCACGATTTCACCTTCCAAAATGATACTTAGTACATCTTTTGAGAAAATACTTTGTCTTCATTTTTAATAGTCAAACAACAATTTTTTTAAATACTCATGATCAATGAAAAGAGCGGGAAAAATGCTTTATTTTTATTTTGAAAAGTAGGGTCAAATTTTATATTAAAAAAATGTTGCAACTATACTACAGACCGTACAAAAATCTATTGATAATATGCAGGTCAAAATTATTCTTATCCCATACATGAAACCAGTTTAATATATACATCCGAAAAAGAGCCAGCCCGCAAAAAATTCAAAAATGTCGCCCTCTCCCTTTCTTTTAATATTTGTCCAAATGTACAGTAGGTTGAATCGTCGAAACGCCGCAAAAAGTTTTATTCATAGAAAATGTGGTTGGAATAAAGTTATAGATGGGTTTTGAACTCGCTGAATCCGAATCGATCTTGAATAAAAAATAACAAATTCAAAATGGAGGACACAAAACATCAGATAATGTTACTAACAAAGTCATGGAATGATCATAAAAGATTTTTATAAGAGGTTTTTGAAGTTACTTATTCTGAATCTGACCTTGAGATGATAAAATTATGATTTTTATCCAAATGGCAAACAAATGGCCTCATAAATTACTATTCAATATCACACATTTACGATATTTCATTGTAACAGAGTGTTCATTTTACATTTTTTCACATTTTAAATCCGCTATTTTTATTTATTTTTTTGGTTTGAACCGCCAAAAACGTTCACAACAGATTTTTGTTTATTGGTAATTGAAGCTTAGTCTTTAATGACTGAAGACTTCTAGGACTTCAAGGACTTTGTAATTATTAATATTAGGAGAGTTATTTCTTCATATAAATGAGAAAATGCGTTCGTACAAACAAGATCTTCCCAGTGTAACGGGCTAGATATATATAGATAATAAAGATAGAGATAAAGAGAGATCTATAAAGATAAAGATAGATAAATAGCCTAGGCTTTTCACAAAAAAAAAAAAAAAATTGATTAGCATTTCGAACTCGAAAGTTCATTGCCTCACTACCCGATTCGGGTAGTGTTTCTACGTGGATAAATACTACCAGTGTGGGTCCACCACACCTACGACGGGTCAACAACACGCAGTATTCCCCGAACGGTCACCCACCCAAGTACTAACCGCGCCCAACACTGCTTAACTTCAGTGATCTAACGGGAACTGGTGTTTTCAGCGTGGTAACGCCGCTGCGATACTTTTCACAAAGTTTGTTCAAATAAATCGAATACATTATATATATCTCATTCTCAATTATATGAATGCACTCATAAGTGTCGAATAAAGCATTCGATGTACTTTAATATTATTATCAATTAAAAAAAATTGTCGCTGGTCTTACAACGAAATCAGAAATTTGAATGTGTGAAGTTTGCAATTTTTCAGGAATTTATACCCTTTCATTCTGACATTCTTCTAAAATGTTTGAATGATGATATACACAAAAATAAAGAAATAATAATTGGTTTCGAATATAATAATAGGTTTCTAAGGATAGGATATAATTGTATAAGATAGGATAGGATAGGACATGATAGGACATGTTTTGATAGGAAGGACAGGACATGACATGACCATGCATCATCATTTTGCACTTTTTGTAGCTCACATTTTTATGATTAAATGTTCTAGATTCATGTGTATACTTTCTGTCTTGCTAAAAACGATGTTACTAAAAAACATAATCCAATAAATTGAAAGTTTATATTCATTATTTAACTAAGTTGGTATTATGCTTAAACTACTTTTTTTTTAAATAACTTGATAAAATCTTAAGGGGGGGGGCCCCCTATACTTAATTCGTTAAAAAATAGGGTCATTTTCAATAATTTTTCTACTCGCTTCTGTAAATGAAAATTTATTTTATAATAGTGTACATAACAGATTACGGCTCGAACAATATTCCACACAAATTTCATTAAAAAATATTAAAAATTGAGCCGGTGGCGTCAAGTCTCCCGAAGTGTCTCGAGCAAAAGACGTTTTGCGGTGGACAGCATATCTCAGCACTGGATTATCTGAAACAAACAAATAAAATTTTTTTCATTAGATAATCATTTTTCGCAGGTAATCAGGCGAGGATTTTTTTTTAATTCGAATTTTGAATTTTTCTTGACATTTTGAAGTCAAAACAGCGATTTTTGCGAAAAAATTCGCACAATTTGTTATTGCAAAATTAATAATTATTAACAAACAAAAAAATCCTCGCTACATTACCTAGCAAATTATACGTAGAAAATGTGTACCAAATTTGAAAAGGATCGGTTTATTAGTTTTGAAATTACGTTGTCCACGGACTTTTAAAATGTGGTTTCGAGAAAAACGCGTTTAAAGTTTTTTGTATTGAAAAATTCTAATAACACGTCAGTAAGCAAGTTTTTTTTAATATACTTACACAGAGTCATCAATTCCAGGTCCATAAAGTACAGAACTGTCAGCTGCATAATCCAAAGCATCTTGTTGCTTCTGCCTTCGTAGAATTCACTTTACACATTTAACTTACGCAGAAATTGCTGAAAACACTAGTACAAAATCTAGAATTCTGCACCAAGCCGAGCGGGGCACTCTTCAGTTAATTTTGCTTCGATTTGCTTCAAATTTGGACACAATAATCTTGAAAGGATGTACAGTCAGATAAGCCAATAAGAAAAAAATGCAAAAAAAAAAAATTAAATAGTATACCCCCCCCTTAAATAACACAGCCCCACAAAAAAAATTAAATTTCATATCCCTGAACCAGACCCATGCATCCCCATGTATTTTTTATCGCTGAATGCGAATCTTTGTCAAAAAATTCATATACCACAACATTTTTTAGCTAGAGCCAAAAAAACACCCCTAGAATGGAATGAAAATGAGATTAAGCAGCGAGCATAGTTGTTGCATCTTAATCAATCGAATTATACAAATTTTCAAGTGTATAGCGCATAAAATTGATTTGAAACACCCCTACCTACCTACAACACCTACCCCCTAACCCAGCTAACCCCTGAAAACGACCTCCACCAAACGACAAGCAGGCTAACCCACCTACCCCTGGGAACAGCGAGTTTAGTCGCCTATTTTTTTGAAATAATTACACTCGATACCACAAGCGTGCTAACCCACGTACCCCCTAACTCACCTAACCCCTAGAAACGAATCCTACCGAACCACAGGCAGGCTGACCCACCTACCCCGGGGAACAGCGAGTTTAGTCGCCTATTTTTTTAAAATAATTACATTCGAAACCACAAGCGTGCTAACCCACGTACCCCTCACTCACCTAACTCCTAGGAACGAATCCTACCAAAACACAGACAGGCTAACCCACCTACCTCTGGGAACAGTGAGTTTATTCGCCTATTTTTTTTTAATAATTACATTCGACACCACAAGCGTGCTAACCCACGTCCTTCGAATTTAGGGGTAGTTTCTTTTAACTCTTTAGGGGTAGCTTATTAGTATTACCTTTGACCGAGGATACTTACTGTCCAACGCCGATTTTAATGAAACTTGGCACAGGGGTAGAGTTTTAAAAAACAGGGGTAGAGTTTAGACTAAACTCGCTGTTCCCATGGTAGGTGGGTTAGCCTGCCTGTGGTTTGGTAGGATTGGTTTCTAGGGTTTAGGTGTGTTAGGGGGTACGTGGGTTAGCACCCTTGTGGTGTCGAATGTGATTAATTCAAAAAAATAGGCGACTAAACTCGCTGTTCCCAGGGGTAGGTTGATTAGCCTGTCCGTGGTTTGGTAGGATTCGTTTCTAGGGGTTAGGTGAGATAGGGGGTACATGGGTTAGCACGCTTTTGGTGTCGAATCTAATTATTTAAAAAAAATAGGCGAATAAACTCGCTGTTCCCAGGGGTAGGTGGGTTAGCCTGCTTGTCGTTTGGTAGAGGTGGTTTTTAGGGGTTAGCTGGGTAAGGGGGTAGGTGGGGTAGGCGGGAAGGGGTGTTTCAAATCAATGTTATGCGCTATACACTTGAAAATTTGTATAATTCCATTGATTAAGATGCAACAACTATGCTCGTTGCTTAATCTCATTTTCACCCCATTCGAGGGGTGCTTTTTACATAGCTCTAGCTGAACATTTTGGGGGTATATGAATTTTTTTGACCTCGGATTCGGATTCAGCGATAAAAAATACATAGGGATGAGTTTTTCTGGTTCAGGGATATGAAATTTAGTTTTGTTTTGTGGGGCTGTGTAATTTGAAAGAGTTTCTTAAAAGATAATTGACATTCTTCATATTTTGTGATTATATAGTTCATATATTTCAAGGAGTAGGTACATATGAAGTGGATTTTTCAATTTATCTAGGCTGTGGCTGAGTGTACCGAAAATTCGGTAGGATTAATCCGATTCTATTCGGCACACGTAGCTACTGCCATTTCTCTAATACTTCTAGGCCAGTCGGTGAAGCGTTTCGTGGTGCCACAATTCTAAAGTAGAAGCGACAGTGACATTTTTGTATTGTTGATGCCTAGGATGAAGGCCAGTATGTTTTCAACAACAAATTCGCAAACGCAAGAAACTGCGTCTGTTCAAATTTCGCGAAACCATGTTTTTTTGAAGATTGTGACCAAGATATGAATCTGCGAGGAAAAAAGTTTGATTTTAAAGGAAGGATATCAAAAAGACGTACAATTTGATTAGTCAAACTTCGAGATCGGTCAATTTGTTTGCTTCGAAAAAAATCAAAACCGTAAAAATTGATCACTTTCTGATGTTTGCAATAATGCACGCAGGTCTTTCAAAATCTGTAAAAATATGTATTTTTGTGAGTTGAAAGCTTGTGAACATTTTCAGCTCAAAGTAGTGAATACTTTGGCAGGAAATCTGTTTGTTGTTCACAGGTTGTCTGTTGGAAGCAGGAAAAGGCGTTTCTCCCTTATAAACAAATAGAATAACTCCCTTGATTTTAGTCTTACAAAATTGCGGTTGCAGTCCATGATCAGCTATGAGATCATTTTTTTCCTAACAATTACTGCAGGTGCAATTTTGAAGGTCACATTTTAAAGAGCTCACATTTTAAGAAAATGCAGATGAAGACTTTAACTAATTTCAGAAAAATGGTATGAATTTTTACTTGTGAATTGAGTGTTTGCCATCGCGGTGAATTTCCGAACAACATGCAAGTAATTGCGTGACGGCGGAATGGAAGATGCAGCTTCTGCGTGCGAAGTATATGCGCTCAAAGTGAAATACCGTCTTCAAAATGCGTCAGCTACAAAGATCTCGTGAACGACGCAACATATTGAGATGATTTCTTTTCAATTTGGGTTAACTTTTCGCGCTGATGACCAATCCTGCATCAAAAGTGCGCAAATGGTACACGTAATGCTTCAAATGTAAGGGTATTTTATTATCGCTAATTGCACGATTCCTGACTTAATTTTCCCATTAAGTGTGAATTGTGTTTCATTGTTATTAGATTTGTTCAATCATGTTTGAAGGAATGTGTATAAAATGAAAATTTTATTTTTGCTTTAATGCAGGTTCAACATTTTATGGAAATGTACTGAACTAATGTCTTGCTGTTTTCAAAATTTGCAATTAATGTTAGAAGAGATGGGTAATGAATTAAAAATTTATTGACCATTATACTGAGTGCGTGATGTTTTGTTGGAAGTGATTTTGATAATTTTTCAATTTGTCCATCTTTCTATTTTCTAACTGGAACTCGCCATGAAGTTGAACTTTTCGACCCCACTTTAATAAGAGAGAATAGGAAGATGGATTTTTCGTATTATTGTTAATGCTGATTCAAAAAAAGGGAATGATTCAAATATATTTCTGTTCTGTTGATTATATTCGTTAGTATTTTACTGTTCAAACTACCCATTTTTTTCAGTGCACACATTTCTCCTGGCACTTGTACCTTTCAACTGTTTGTGTTGAAGGAATATGCAGGAAGATCCAAGCGAAGAGGTATTTTATATTAAGGAAAAAATGCCTACATTAGAAATATAGACACATTTCTTCCCATAGAGGTTTCTTTATGTTCTTCGTGTTGAATAAATTTGCAAAGTGACGAAAGCGAAGACGAATTTCAGCTTGCGAGAAACTGGCGTTGAAGTGGATATATACAAATTTGTTCTTATCTTCGTATCTTAATACCCATCGTATTGAATAAATACGCTGTACTTAGAAAGAAATACTTTGAATGAGTTGGTGATACGTTCCGTTCTTTACTTCTCATTTTTTATAAAATGTTACAATCTGCGTTTGTCTGACAATACATTTTTTATTCCATACACATTTTTTCAAACAAAATGGAAAAGACTTCAAATCGATGAAATACCATTCACATTTCATGGTAAAATTAATTCAGAAACTGTGTAATTCGTGAAAATAATAGAAATAGCCTTAAATTTGAAGCATTAAGTGTACTGTCTGCGAACTTTTGATGTAGCATTGTTAATCAGTGCAAAAAGCCCAAACTCAAAATAAAATCATCTCAATATGTTGCTTTATTGACGAGATTTTTGCAGCTGACACATTTTGAAGACGTTAATTCACTTTGAGCGCGAATGCCTCGCACGTAGAAGCTGCTCCTCGCACTGCGCCGTCACGCAATTAGTTGCATGTTGTCCGCAAATTCACCGCGATAGCAAACTGTGACGGTCTGAATAAACAGTCACTTTAATTTAATTTGTTCTGACGCAGATTCTTAGATCTGGTCAGTTAGTTTATTTTGATGAAACACAAGTTGACGCCGTAGCAGTCAGACAAGGAATGATGCCTTTGGGGCCGAGGCCCAGACTGGCCAGTCCCAGGAAAAAAGAATACATTATACTGCCCTTATCAGTTTGAAGGGAGGGAGTGATATCTATCTATTCTTAGCCTACGAAACTGCTCTGTTTTAGAAGAGTGTGTTTATAAAGCTAGAATATTTTTACTTATTCTTTGTAGCTTTACACCTCCCTTTTTAAAGTGAATTTTTCCTGAAAAATCGTTGTATTTGTATAGATTATTTCACGAAGAATGAGTTCGTATAATAATTTGTGTTTTATCAAAAACAGTTTCTGAAATATAAAATAAAGCGATGAAGCTACTGGTAGTAGGTCTTTAATCTTTTAGCGTGTACAGTGTAATGCTGATTATTGTACGAAATTTCATAATCAGAAGAACGGACGCGTTTGCATATGGCGTAGTGTCCAAGCCATTCTGTATCTAATTTTGTTGCTTCGCTATCATTATGCAATAATACTTAATCTCCTGGTTCGAAAAGAGGATTACTAATGATTATTTTTGCATCCTGATGCCTTTTTAATCGCTCCTGTGTTTTCTGAATGGCATGTCTGCCTTTTTCCAATTATTCCTCATGTCTCTTTCGCCAAATGTCTAACGATTCTTGATGGTTAACGACGTGATTGTTGCTAAGGCTGCAGGTAAATTGGCTTTTCTTCCAAATGCCATTTCGAACGGCGTTAAACCTGTACTCTCGTGGACTGCGTTATTAAATGCTAAGCATATTAAGTTCAAGTTTTGGTCCCATTCCGTCTCATTATCGGCCATATATGTCTTTAACAAATCTTTCATTGTTCCGTGAGTTCTCTCGAGGGCTCCATTGCTCTGCGGATGGGAAGCAGTTGTTTTGATGTGCTTGATTCTAAAACGATTTTCAAATTTTTGTACCAATTCCGATACAAAGTTAGCGTTAGTTTGTTAAAATGCTTCTGCTCGTCGTTTCCCATAGTGCTATGAGAACTACATATTTCGTGAGCACATCTTGAATGGATGAAATATATCTGTTTCTGCTCATTGTTTCCGGTAATGGGCCAACTATGTCCATCGCGATCTTCTCATTCAGCTGTGTCGGCATTTCCGGAATGACTGCTTCAACCTTGGGGCAAATTCGGGTCAGTTTTTCGCGTTTGCATGCTTGACATTTCTTAACGAAGTCGATTACATTCTTTCTTCATATTTTCCCACTATGTTTGTTCGCGTAGTCTCCTGACTGTTTTATTTTCGCCAAAGTGGCCAGTGACCACGTTTCCTTGTGCCTCCCTCAACAAATTTTGTTTCTCTTGTTCACTCAATTTTTTGTCAGTTGGTTCACATAGGAAAAATGTGTGTTCTATGAATTTTGTCTGTACTAGAAAATTCAACATATCTCCGAAGCGTTTGATTAAGGGATCTTTCATGTGAAATTCAAGTATGCTCCAGGTTTTGTTTCTGATGAAATCTTTGATTTTGTTGTCGAGGAGTTTGACCCATTTTTATTTGTCATAGTCGGGTAACTGGATTCTTAGCAAAGAGAAAATATTTTGTTTCCTAATTTTAATCCGATTCTTTCCAGTGCCAACAGATTTTATTTTCAATTCACTAGGCAGGCGGTTCCTTTTTCAGATTCCGTAATCGTTTAGAATTTCTTTCTCGTCTGTCGGTTCATGATTTCGCCATCTTTCAGAAATTGGTTGTTTATCTTCGCCTGATGATGATGTATCATTCTCATCGACTTCTTGGAAGTAATTTATTTGATTGATGTGTGCATTCTCTCCCAATTGTTCTGAGAGATTTTTATCTTGAATAGGGTGCATTCTTGAAAGCGCGTCAGCTGCCGTGTTTTCCTTCCCTTCTTCATACACGATCTTATATGCATATGCTTCCATCTGAAATCTCCACATTATAAACCTGGAAGAAGGGTCTTTTACGTTAAGAAGCCACGTCAAAGCCTGATAGTCCGTTTGTATCATGAATTCTCGTCCGAGAAGATATTGTCGAAATCGCTCAACTGCCCAGACGATTGCTAAAGTTTCTTTTTCGATAGTAGTGAAGTTTAGCTCAGGTCCATTTGAAGTTCTTGAAATGTAGCAAACTGAGTGTCCCTGTTGAGATAAAATTTCCCCCACTCCAACATTGCTTGCATCAGTGGTCAGAGTAAATGTGTCCTTGAAGTCAGGATACCTTAATACCGTACTGAGCAAAGAGCATCTTTCAACATTTTAAAACTTGTTTCGCAAGATGGCGTCCAATCAAAGGGTTGATTTTTGTTCGTCAGTGCTGTCAATGGTTTAGCTACCGTAGAGAAGTTTTTTAATAAATTTTCGGTAATATCCAGCTAGTCCCAAGGAAGACATGACTTCTTTTTGTTTCTCAAGTCTTTTGAAATTTCGAACAGCAGATAATTTATATGGGTTTGGTTTCACTCCGTTTTCCGTGATCACGTGTCCCAGGTATTCCAGTTTCTGTCGAAGAAGCTCACACTTGTCTGGTTGAAGTTTGAGTCCAGTACTCCGTTAACGTTCAAACATGATAACGAGATTTTCGTTGTGTTCTTGGAGTGTGCTTTCAAAGACAACAATGTCGTCCAGATAAGTTAAGCATATTTTTCCTACTAGTCCCCTTAATGCTTTATGCATCATTCTTTGAAATGTTGCTTGAGCGTTTCTGAGCCCGAACGGTATGCGGTTATAGTGAAAATGTCCTCCAGGTGTAGACAATGCGGTATATTTTTTGATTCCTCCTTCATGGGAATTTGGTGAAATCCTGAGCTCAAATCAAAGGCTAAAAATAATTTTTCTTCTCCCAGGTGGTCCTAAATTTTGTCGATTACAGGAAGTGGGTAGGCATCTTGATCTGTTTTTTCGTTCAGCTTCCTAAAATCAATTACAAGCCTCCATTGAGGTTTTCCTGACGCATCGCGTTTTTTTGGGACTACCCAAAGTGGTGAATTGAATGGTGAGTCCGAGGCTTCTATTATTTTTTGATTAACATTTCATTTACTTGATTTGAAATTTCTTCTTTGTGGCATTCCAGATGTCGTGGTTGACGTATATTAATATTCGCTTCGTCTTTCACGATGATTTTATGTGACGCAGGACTTGTGCAGGGTAGTGGGTCTCCTTGAAGTGAGAAAATATCGTGATAAGAGATAGCTATTTTTTGAATCTGGGTTCTGTGGGCATCTTCGATGTGTTCAAGCCTCAAATTTCCGTTTAATTGCTTATGTGTAATGTAAGTTACACGCTCCTCTCGTTTTGGGTCAACATTGATAAACTTGTAATTTATCTCTTCGTCCCTCAATCTCAAGTCTGTTTCGGTTTCGTTACTAATATTCCTGGAGCCATCTGCCATTTTTTATGAACAAAACTAAGAAAGCTCAGATTTTGCTCTATCGATCATTTAGTATTGTTGCTAAATTAAGTGACCGTCAGCTTGCGCATTTGCGGTGGGTGCAGCCGCGGCAGCCTCCCACACACGTATAATTATAGTAAAAAATGACAAATATGAAGAAAACTGATACTTTCTTGGTACGTTCACTATGATGTAAATAAACGGAAAAAGGTAGTCAGCTTACTTTATAGTGTTAGGTTGTACGTCAGCTTCCAGTCCAAACATGCGAAAAATATGCGTTGAATAAAATTATACTAAGAAAGCTGAAATTTGGGGAAGTAATAGTTTACTTTAATATTTTAACTAAAAAAATAGTTCGCTAAGTTTTCTGCGGCTGAAAAGTGCTCAGCTGACGACTTCAAGATCCGGCGGATCGCTATGCGCGCGGGCGCGTAGCACCCTTCACTGCAGCAGCTGAGCACTTTTCACTGGGAAAAGCTCAGCTGACGATTTTTTCATTGAACTGTTAAAGTTAACTATTAGTTAACGAAGTTTCAGCTTTCTTGGTTTCCGATATTATTCCCAATTTAAGGCTAAAATCTCCACTCCAAAATTTCAGCGAGAATGTCCACTCCAGCGCCAGCAGCTGTGAAAATCAAAAAGGAATAACTTTTGTCTGAAACTTTTTTCCAAGAATTTAGAATGTTTTGAAATATTACAGAAAATAGTCAAATATTGGAAAAATATTACTTGTTTCAATCTAATTACTCCTCTGAAAATATCTTTTTGACCACATGAGGATTCTACATTGATCAAAAATTGGTACCTCCTTCTTCATAACTCCTCATAAGCTTCCCTTTCTCACTTTTCTCATGTAAATTCCTTGATCCCCGGCAGTATAACGAGGCTAAAACCGAGTGAGTTAAGCTAACCTCGAAAGGGATTTGGCTTAGGTTAGGTTTAATGCGGGCGGGAAATCCATGTTTAACTCCCCTGGCGCTCAAGCCATAAAGCCTATTGTGTCACACCCTTACTTCTACACTCTCAGCAGTCGACCCCAGACCTCTTGACGAAGCCCAATATGTCGACCACCGATCGCGTTTCGATTTCCTCCCTTTCCATAAAATGGACCCCGAGGGTCTGTTGCCTGAGCCTAGCTAATGCCGGGCACTGGCATAATACGTGCAGGGATGTTTCATCATCCCTGCCGCACCTCCTGTACTCCGTTGTGGGGCTATACCCCATTTTGTGCATATGGTAGTTCAAGTGATTGTGCCCTGTCAGGGTCCGCACCACTGTATTTATGTCTTTCTTGGGTAAACTCAGGATTTCCCTGGCTCTGTCCATCCTATAGGTATACCACAGGATGGATTTCGCCTGACGGCAACCCTCGGTTTGTTACCAGTATTCTCTGTGTTTTGTTCGGATCCAGTTTTTAATAGCCATCCCGACACTGCAAGACGCTATTCCCAGTACCGGTTCCGGTCCTACTAATTCGTTCGCTGCACCGAACTTTGCCAACTGATCCGCCTTTTCGTTGTCCTTGATCCCTGTGTGACCAGGGACCCATATGAGAGCCACTTTGTTTCTTTCTGCAAGTTGGTTTAATGCCTTTTTGCATTCCCAAACCAGTTCTGATGTTATGCCTGGTTTCCCTATTGCAGTTAGTGTCGCTTGGCTGTCCGAACAAATCGTGATATGTCTGCCAGTAGCGTTTTCCTCTATTAGCTTTTCAGCGCAGCGAAGAACGGCCAGGAACTCCGCTTGAAAGACAGTAGCGTGTCGCCCGAGTGTGATCCCTATCCCTTTCCCTTTCTTGCTATCCTAAATTCCTGCTCCTGACCCTCCCGCTCCCCTGGAGCCATCCGAATACCAGATTTCCCCCTGGAGAAGCGGGTTACCATTTTCTTTCCACAGATCCCTGCTTGGGATACAAACGCGGAAAGCTTTGGTGAAGTTGAAGCGTTTTGTTATTTTATCTCGCCTCATCTGTAGAATCGGCAGTGTGCTGAAATCATACGGGAGTCTAGTGTGTTTAGTCCCCTGAGTCCATCTATTTGCTCTTATCAGGTGGCCCATCGCGTCAGCCGCTCTGGCGGTTATGGCAACATGTAGGGGTTCCTCACAGAGCATGTATCCTATCGCCGCTGTGGGCGCAATCCTCATTGCTCCAGTCAAACCCCTAAATGCTAGCGTTTGTAATCCTCGCAGCCTGTCTTGCATTGTTTTAAATTCCGCTCGTGGCCACCAGACCACGGCCGCGTGTAGGAGCCTGGGTTTTAAGACAGCAGAGTAGAGCCATGCAAGCAATTTAGGCCCTAGCCCCCACGTCAACCCAAAGGCTCTCCTGCACATCCAAAAAGTCGTGACAAATTTCCTGCATTGGGTCTCCAGGTGCTTTGCCCAGTTCAGCTTGCTATCTAGGATTACTCCTAGATATTTAACTGAATCTGAAAACATCATCTTCCCACCGCAGAATACAGGAGCATCAGCTTTCGGAACTTTATAATGCCTCGTGAAAATTACCAGGTTGGTCTTTTCCAGACTTACCGAGAGTCCAGTGCTACCGCACTAGAGCTCTACGAGGCGCAGCGCCAACCTTATGAGACCCATCAGCGTTTCCATATGAGCCCCCCTAACTAGGATTGCAAAGTCGTCCGCATATCCTTGGGTATAGTACCCTTCTTTATTTAGCCTTCGGAGGAGGCCGTCCACTACGATGCACCACATGAGTGGCGACAGGAAACACAGCATACCCCTTTTGTTCCAACTGCTGCTCCAATTTTTGCTAAAACAGCATGAAGCGCAGTTCCTACTGAGCAGCCTGCCTGGAAAGCATGCTGCCCTCTATGCAGCGGGGAGGCCAAGAGCACCTCATCCCTAATGTATCTCTCGACCAGCTTCTCTAGCATCTTCAGAATAAAGGACGTTAGGCTGATTGGTCGGAAATCTTTGGCAGCAGTGTAACCCTCCCTCCCAGGTTTGGGTATGAAGGCCACTCTGCCATCCTTCCATGCCGATAGCACGTGTTTAAGGGCTATACTTGCCCTAAATAATTTCGTCAGAGGAGGGACGACCAAATCCATGCCTTTTTGTAAAAGCGCTGGATAAATGCCATCCGCCTCTGGTGATTCCAAGGGGCGAAAGGACCCTACGGCCCATTCCACCTTTTTTTAATCAGCGACCTTAGCGGCGAAGCTCCAGTCGGCCCTCTCAACCCCCTGGCCCCGGTCTTTCTCCTCTTGGTCGGTTCCGATGCGCTGAAAACCCGGGAAGTGATCTTCCATTAGGTGATTCAGCGTTGCTTCTTCATCTTCGGCAAACTCACCATTATCGAGCCTTATGAGCCCGAGGCGAGCTTCTGGATTTTTCGCTAGGATCTTGTGGAGCTTCGTTGTCTTTCTACGGAGTCTCTCCAGGTGGGTGTTCCACCACTCTGCTCCCTTCCGGAACCTAGTAGGGCAATTGTTCTCATATGACGTTGTCAGAGCCTTTCGCAGAAAATCTGCAGCGTGCTCCAACTCATCAATGATACCATAGCTTGTGGGGAATTCCGCAAGCCTTCCTTCGAGTTCCTCTTTATATGAGTCCCAAAGTGTATTTCTGGGGTTTCTGATATTAGAAACCACCGGTTTTCCTAGGGTTAATCGGAAAACTATGTGTTTGTGGTCAGAAAGAGACTCCTCATCGGAGACTTTCCAATCCACTGCCCTGCTCCTCAGTGCACCTGAACATAGAGTCAAATCGAAAACCTCACTCCTGTTTTTAGTCTGGAATGTAGGAGTATCACCCCGATTCAGAATCTCCAGCTCTGTGCCTGCTATGTATTCAATTAAATCTCTCCCTTTGTCATTGATGTTTGTGCTTCCCCACACCGCGTGGTGAGAGTTGGCATCACAGCCCAGCAGAAGAGGACTCTTATTCTCCTGACAATACCGAATTAGAGCCTCCACCTCTCTGGGAGGCGGAGGTCCCTCGGCATCGCCAGGAAAGTAAACCGAAGCAATAAATACCTCTAGCCTTTGTCCACTACTGCCCCTGAGTCTCATCTTAATAACGGTGAGATCTCTGGAGCAGAATTCAGACACCAAGATCGCATCCATATCCTTGACGGCTATGCATGCCCTTGGCGTTTTTTCGCGTGGCCCCTTATATATGGAGCCACATCATGACAAGCCACAAATCCTTTCCATGTTTCACCAGGGTTTATGGATTAGGGCGATCCCTGTCTGCACCACAGACATACGTCTAGCTAGAACCGCCGAGGGGCCTTTGCTGTGGTGCAAATTAATCTGCGTAATGGAGATTCCCGTCTCAGCCATTACGAGGCTATTTCGGGGCATCTCCAAGGGATTTGGCTTAATAATATTGTAAAAAAAGTACAGTCAGCAAGCAGTGTGTGGCAGTGAGGCCAAACGGTAGAAGTGAAAATTTGATGGATTAACTTTGGAATTTTTCGTGGGGAATCATGAGTTTTCCCTTAAGGGATAATTAAGTGAAGACACGTTTCACTTCATATTATTCACATGTCATTGTTTCGGTTTTGAAATTCACGTTTCATTTTGGAGGTTCCTAAAGCTAGTTTCAACACATGACGTGAATTTGACAACCAAAGCAATCACGACAATGAAATGTGACAATTTAGCAGTGAAATGCGTATGTATGTTTACATACATAATCGACACCCTGCACCGGAAAAAAGTGCTAAAAATTGTCATTGACCGAGTCTGTGCCTTTAGGATAGGTCTAAATGTATTACAAAATTTGAAAATATCGTATAGGAGAATTATGCAAATAGTGAATAAAGAAATATAAGAGTTTTTAGATGGCGTCCAGCAAAGTAATGAAGCACTCATAGACTCCATCAACAAAACATCACAGACAAATTTGTGAGCCTTTCAACACTTCAAGATTAAATTCTCGAAGACACTCAAGGAAGGGTTCATAGACTGTCAAGCTGGACATAATGCAAATGAAAAAATAAAAAATTATTTTTAAATTTATAATATTATTATCTTTAACTTACATATTTATTCTAATATAATAACACACACCATTTGTATACTTATACTAATCGCACGCTTTTTACGCTCTGAAAAATCGGACGCACGCTGCGGGGATTAGAACTACCTATACTCTAGGCACGAGAATAACGCAACTCATTCCTAACCGGTTAAGCCCCTCGGTTAACCATTAGCGCTGAAAACACGGTAAAAAATCTTAGCGTTGTGCTACAGCTGAAAAATGCATGACCGCGTGAAAAGAATAAGACAAATTGCTGCAAGACAGACTTTGCATAACAAATTAAACACATTGTTTCAACCATTTTTGTTTTAATTATTGAAAAATGTAATTTTTCACGGAAAATATTTTTTGGCCAAGAAATGATCTTACGTAAAAAATATGTTTTTCATTTATTGAAACTAAAATGGTTTAAATAATTTTTTCAAATTTATAAGATATAACATCCCAGGCGGAAAGATTATATATAGTTTATATATAGTGTGAAGCATTATATATAATATTCATTCGTTTTTTATAAAAGATGTATAAAACAAGTGAATATTATATAAAAAAAACTTCACACTATGTCTAAACTATACATGCACCGTTCGATACAATGGAAAAAATATAAAATCCATGTAATGGATAATTTTTTTCAGGCAATTTCACATGTTGTATAAATAAATAATTACATAGTACTACGACACACGATAAAATTGCAGCTTAAAAATTAAATTGTTATTTTTATTATTTAAATTAAAGAATTTGATCACAGATTGAAGAAATTAATAACAAATCAGCAAAAAATCGAACTTTTTCTCCTTTGCGCTCTTTTTGTGAGACGCACTGTTTATAATTTGCAGCGTTATAAACCATTTATTCTAATAGAACTGCTGTATTTGACCAGCCCAAATATTGATTCAATGTGAATACGGGCAAGGAGTAGGTCAGTTAAAAGGATAGAGATGGAAGCGGGGCTTCGAGTAAATGGGGGAAAGTTTTACCCTGTTCTCTTTTCCAGGAAAAGAAAAGAACAGGGATGGAAAACTTACCTTGGGTTATTAAGAAGTTGCAAACGGTGCTCTTCCTCGATTAAATATAGAGGAGGGGAGGTCTTAGCCTGTCTTCCCTTCCAGGAAAGGAAAACAGGGACAGAACTTACTTCGGCTGATCTAGATGTTACGAAACGATGCTCTTCCTCGTCCTAATCCTCCTGGAAAAGGTGGCTTCGGGCCTGACGGGCTGTTTGGGGCTGCACGACGAAGAAGCGTGGTTGTGGCGGGCTGAAAGCTCCGCCCCCCCCCCCAGGAAAATATGGTTCGAGGATGTCAGATCCTTCCGGGGGGCGAAGTGACCTAGGCAGGTTAGGAATGGAGGAGTGAGATCCTTCTATGTAGAAGTGACCTACCAGGAAAGTAAAATGAAGGCTAGGAGAATCTAGGCAGGATGTGAATGAAGGCGTGAGATCCTTCCAGGTGGAAGCGACCTACTAGAGGATAAAGAGGGAAAGCAAAGGAAAAGTAAAAGGCAGAATTCCTAAAGTGGGAAAAACGTGAGTTGGTTTATGGACACTTACTTCTGGCAATTTCGAAGTACTTGTTCCGGGCTGACTGGTCGTCGGAGTTTCTTCCATTCTACGGTCCATGGTGATCGCTGCGTCTTTGGGAGATGGTGTTTGAAAGGGAGAAAATTAATGAGATCCTTCTCCGAACATTCAATTCACAGTTGTTTTATCTAAAAGTTTGTTTTTATTTAATCAAGGGATTTTTACACTTTAATGTCCCACCGGACAAGTGGTAAAAATCGGTTCATGAACGGTGCGCGTGAAAACTAGTGCTTTTTACGGCGGACGGAGGTAGACTGATTGCACTGGCGCAGAGCGTCGTCGGTTGTCGTTGGCACCGGGCTACGGCGGACTACTCGGAGCGCTATCGGCTGGCGACCAACGCTGGGCGGCTACTCGATGAGAACTGCCTGTTCGAGCTCACTGGTAGCAGGTTCCGAAGCATGATACGGAGTAGGGGGGGAGATCCTCGCCAGGCGACGGGAGGACCTCTCCGGACGCGATCGCGCAGGAGTCGAGGCTCCGACCGGAGCGAGATCACGGGGTCTAGCTCCTCTGGCGCGCTCGTAGCGCCGCATGTGAAGGGGCAAGGTACTATTGTCACTGGCGCGAACTGTTTGAAACGGGGAAACATTGTTGAAACGGTCAATCCGAAGAAAAGAAGCAGATTTCGTTTCCCATCGGATCATTACTTGAATTAAGTGATAATCCAATGGGGAAAAAATCGGGTATCATATTTACCAAATTATATTAATAAATTATTCAATAAAGATTCAAAAAATGGATATTTTAAACGAAATTTTCGATGAGAGATAGCAATTTTAACAACAATCCATGAAAAGTATTTTAGATTCTATTCCAGCATAATAAATTATGTTATTTTAAATATATGTTATTATTAAAATAAACACATTTTATTCTATTATCCGACACATTCTTTCATTTTGTTACAGTATTTTTAAAAATATTCTATATACAGAAATACGAACTTCAAATTAAAATCTGCTTACATTCAGTTTTTTGCAATGTAATAATAGCTATTTCCTAATTAATTTCGAATAGAAATAAGTCTATTATAAGTTATATCGCGAAGATTGTGAACGACGCGACGTAGGAATACTTAATAAAACTAAAAACTGTGAAGCCTGTAAATGTTCGTTCAAGAAAAAATCGTGTAACTTTGTTGGAGGAATTTGATGTCTACACGCAGAAAAAAGAAATGTAATATTTACTAATCAAGAAATGTAAAGTGTTTCTTGGAACCGTAACAGTAAAAACTGCTCTTAATGAAGGAGCGAAAATGTCAAAAGCACATAGCATTTTTTAAATGTCACAGTGAAATTAGGGTGAATTCAACGACAATCCTTTAGTGAAATAAACCTCTATTCCCTGGTATGAAATACGGTAAGATATGTAAAATCCACTGAACCGAGATTACAATACTGCCGTACAAACTAAAAAGATACATAAGTGACATTTTTCTGAAAAATGAGTTTTTGGTATCGCTGGATTATTAAGAGAAAGCTGCATCTAACTAGAGTAATACAAATAATTAATTATTAATATTTATTGCAAAACGATTGTTTAAAACTGAGGAAAGTCGAAAAAGTTGAAAAATACAACAGAAAAAGATACACAAAGCACTTTGCGTGTCCCAAAATTTGTACACGGCATCTAATACGTCATCATGGTACAAATAAAAAAAATCTGCTCGCTTCGCGGGCACATTCTCATCGCGCGCTTAGCGCGCGGCTCGCTTCGCTCGCAAGTTTGAGCGCGCCTAGGGCGCGCGACTGTTGGATCTCGCGCTTCGCGCTCGATCATATATTTATCTCGCGCTTCGCGCTCGATTATGTATTCACCTCGCGCTACGCGCTCGGGCGTATTCACATCGCGCTTTACGCTCGATTCCTCTAGATCTTTGAACTTCGTGTTCGACTTCGATGAAAAGAAAAAGTTTATTTCTGAATATTAGAAAATTATCAAAACCTCTACATATGAAGTGATTGTTAAATTTGTTTTTATTTTAGACTGAAAAGGAAATTTATTTACTCAAGGTTCTATCGACCTTAAGGAACACATTCTCATCCAGATACTCGCGCTTCGCGCTCGATATTTGATTTCAAATTCATTTGAACCTTGCGTTCCACGCTCGGTTCTGTGCACCGTATAATAGAAACAAAAAAGTTTGAGCGCACTTACGGCGCGCGATTTGGGCGTCGCGCTTCGCGATTTGTATTTGATTTCAAATCAAGAATAATTATATAAATTAAGCGACAAATTTCATTAGTTAAAATGTTATTTTAGATTTTCCGTCTTTCAAAAAAGTTATTTTTTTCATTTTGAATATATTCTTACAACGAAAATGGATTTTTCCAAAGTTTTCCAAAAATTTGATTTCTTTTACTGTCAATGTTATTTTCACGAATAAAATAAAAACTATGCGTCCTATCGAAACATGATGGATAACAAATTTGTACCTCTTCTTTGAATGAACAAATGTTGTCTTGGTCATGTTTTTCGTAGCTTGTGTAATTCGTCTAAAATTTTATTTTTTTATTTTCAATGCTGTTTTTTATGAATAAAACAAAAACTACGCGTCATATCAAAAAGTGAATAATAACAAATTTGTAGATCTTTTTTAGGTGCATAATTTTGGCCCAGTCATCTTTTGTCGTATCTTGCATAGTTTCACAGCAAAATGGAATTTTTGATTTCTCGTTATTTTGTTGTGCGATCAGAATTTAAATTTTTTATTTTTTGAAAAATTCAAAAAGTTATTATGAAAATATTGCAAGGTGTTCAAAAATCAACGTTTTTCTTCTCTTGACTTTTTTTCATAACGTGCGTTTTTCGGCTTAAAATGTTCATTTTCGTTTGTTTTTTGGAATTTTGAAAATGCTATAACTCTGGTAATTTTTTTTTTATCTGAAAAGGTCATCAGGATATTTTTTTCCTCTTTTTGCTTACTACTAACAACCGTCCATAGAATTTCCAAATCTTCAAAAAAAGTGTTCTCAAAAATTTTCAAAATGTGCTCACTTTTTGAATTTTCATCCGAAATAGCTGGTTAACGAACTTGTTCTTTCTTTTTAGGCCCTAAAAAAGTGTGCCAAAGCACAACCCAATCGGACTATTTTTTCGAAAGTTATCGTGCCTACAGACAGACAGACAGACAGCCAGACAGACAGACAGACAGACTGACAGACACCTTGGTAAAAACCTTTTTTTCTGGCTCAGGGGGTCTCAAAACGTGGAGATTTGATGAAAACCGACCAAGTCAAATTTTACATAAAACCAATACCTTCTCATTAGAATGAGAATGTAAAAAATCGCTTGCTCTTCCGTATGTTTTTGCTTTGTAAAATAGCTCGAGCACTGTTCCGAAATCCAAGGGAAATAAGTCCCGGCTATTTTCGGTACTCTTCGGAAATGTTCGGACTTCGCAGTTGCGGGACGAGCGGCAGCCAGCAAGAGCGCGTGATAATATAATATATAATATATTATACATATAGATTGAATGTGCATATTGTTCGCGTGAAATTTATTTTTCTTCTACGGTGAAAATATATATTTGGAATAAATATAGTTACAAATTGATGATTGTACAATTTCGATTAGTGTCGAAATCCATACGTCTCAGACTCTCTCTCAAAATATTTCAAGATATAATAAATTTTTAATGAATATTAATAAATTTCTTATGTAATAAAATATATCAAGATATGTATAAGTTTTAAATTACTACGTTTTCTAAATGTTAAGCAGCCGCAAATGCATAATGTTCACATTAACAATATGCGAGATTTGTATCGAATTAGTGCGACTAATCCTTTCGCAATTATTTACTATTAAAAAATAATTTAAATCTGAGATGCGTCGATAATAAAAACGTACATACTTGTACGAAAAATATTTAATAATATACTTCGTTATTCATACTTTCTATTAAAATAATCAACAATGTGATTTTTATTTACCAAAAACTTAAATAAATGGCTTACTGCAATAATGTATAACCTTTTTTGTCCCCTTTTGCAAAATTGAAGTTCTGTAAAACGGATGACTATTAAATATTTATTTGGGTTCAATAATTACATTTTATCTACAAAAATGCAGATGCCTTAAGGCCATGTGACTAGTGGGTCACGTGACCGGAATCCTACCTTACCGACACTTTTTTTTTGTAAACTTATCTTCACACGAATAGCCACATCGAGTTGAAAATTTGGGATAATAACTAAGAAGCACTAAGAAATGCGGCTCTGGTCCTAAATTTTAATAATTATGAAAAAAGTTTTCTTTTGCAAATAGAGGAAAGGGCTCGAATTTGATATACCAACGCTATTCAATACCAAGGTTATTTAATAACCTTTCGGATGGTTCGATTGATTTTTTCATACCATCAACAAGTTTTTTTTAAATAAAGATTTTCCAAAGTACGAGTTTTTCGAAAATCGGTAAATGGTGGCTCTAATTTGATATACCTATAAAAACATCGAAATACATGAAAAATACGCAAGTTTCAGATATAAAAATATTTATTAATATTATTTAGGATGATACCACGAAGGAATAGTAAGGAGTAGTATCCCTGTAAGTGGGGAGTGGGACGAGCGACGTCCAATAATTCGTTAATGCTAGCTACGAATGAAAACTCTTATGCTGCCCCGTTCACATGCGCACTGGCGGTTGCCATGCCAACGATGTCAACACGCGTTTGAAGTTTCGAACTTGTGTATTGAACGAACATAAACAAACGAACATAACCGACATGTGCATCGAGATGTCAAAAGGTAACATATTGAGTGGGTATAACATGTGACTGCGAAAACAGCTCTGCGCATGTGCACGGGGGAGCATACGAGTTTTCATTCGTAGCAAGCATTAACGAATTCTTGGACGTCACTTGTTCCACCTCTGCTCACCAAACACATAGGGTGATACCACTCCTTACTATTCCTTCGTGGATGATACAAAGTATAATCGAATCTGGTATTTGACATTCTGAAATCTGCAAAGAAGACAAATTGGACAATAAGCGTTAGTATACACACTACACTCGTCATTGTTAGAATCACATGAATCCACACTAAACAAGCACAGACATACACACCCATACGTGCATGAATACATGAATACATTTTTTTAACATTCAGGAAGCTGAATAATGTCTAACTGTGATTTTCTGGTATATCAAATTCGAGCCACCCATGGTATGTCAAATTAGAGCCACCCGGTACAAAATGTTCATGTTCCAAAAGCATAACCCCTAGATAGAAGCATTTCCATATCTACCAAGCAATACTATTCTACTAATCCTACTTCACTACTAAATATAACATTCATTGGAAAAACTACATTCCCGAAATAATGAATAGACATTTAAGAATTCCCTGGAATGAATTCAGGATATCCGATTTTTTATTTTTCTGTCTCACACTTTTTGTGATGCGAATGAAACAGTGAAACTGTCATTATTTTCCACTACACTTAAATGCGTTCAGTTCCTACTGTTACCAACCTAGTACTTACCTAGCAATTCGAGCCATTTCCTCTAATTTTTGTTGTTGCTTTTTTCATAATTATTAAAATTTAGGACCAGAGACGCATTTCTTAGTGCTTCTTATTTATTATTCCAAATTTTCAACTCGATGTGGCTATTCGTTTGAACATAAGTTTACAAATAAAAAAAGTGTCGGTAATGTAGGAATCCGGTCACATGACCCACTCGTCACATGGCCTTAAAGCAAAATTAATTTTTTATAATAATTTAGGTATTATCATTTCATCTAGTAATCCTGTCAAACTAGACAAAATAGCCATTTGTTCGAACACCATAATATATATCCTGTATTTTTTTGCTTAGATTGTTTCACACAAGTAAGATATAACAATGTAAGCAACTTTTTTGTAAAGCATCAAAAAAACTTTAATTTTCCCATGGACAATTCAGTAGACATAAATAGACATAACAAATAAGTTAATTTTCAGTGAGAGCATTTGATCAAAAGATAATTTTTCATAAAAATTAATCTAATTTTTGCTTTTTTTAACACAATTAGTTTACGTACATCAGATTCGACAAACTCCATTACGTCATTCGACTTCATTAAAATAATTAGAATTCATTTGATGGATAATGTGTTGAAATTCAAGAATTTTAAATCAGACTAAAATCAAATTCAAAATCCCATTTAAAGTCCAATAATCAAGTCAATGTATAGAATTCCTGAAAATAAAACAAGAATTCAACGATCAAATTTGAACAACCACCACAAAATGCTCCTATTGGATAATATGTTTCTCTACTTAATTTGTTATTTTATTTGATTTTAGCATGTTTATTTTAATTTAAAAAATTTGTTTATTACTAAAAATTAATTTTTTTGGCACTATATTAATAACAATATTAATAACAATAAGACAGTGCAAATACTATTTGATGCGAAGATCAGGATATTTGGAATAAACTGATCGATATTATATGTGACACGATAAAGGCACTGTCCGCAAGTTACTTTGTGTTCTTTTTGCCTTGTATTTTCGACTTTTCGCGACTATTAAAAATACCCAAGTCCATTTTCTAATAGAAATTGTTTGAAACATCAATTTTTTATCGCAAAATATGAAAGAGCACAGTATTTTTACCCTGATAGTGTATGTTATGACGCTTCCTTTGGCTTCGTCGGGATCACGATTCTAATTCGGAAAAAGGGTTTTATAAATCCACAACGCGTTAGTGTACTCGTAAACTAAGAACTATTTATTATTATTCGAGATGTTACAGGTTAGAAAGAACAATACGTGTATCGCTATTCTGCGGGAATTCGTATCGTTCCCAGTCGCTCGACTCGACGCGACTGACTCTCTCGCACGCCCATACACTCGTCGTACATTTCTCGGTTTCCGGTTCCGGTATCTCATTTAACCGCGGTCGGTAATCAAACATATATTGGTACTCGTACTTACATTCTAACACTCGGCCAACCTCAAACATTCTTGGCCCCTCAAGAATTGAACAGTTGAGACGTAACGCAATATTTATTAATTTTTTTATTTTATTTTTTTGGACATTCAGCTTTTGTTTATCACACAAGACAATGCATTTTCTTGATTTTCCGGACAATTAATTCGCACTTTCTCATACATAATCTTTCAAATAATCTGGTTTTCTCGTTTTTCGTTTGCTTATTCTTATTATGGCACTTCGTTCGCTCGAAGTTTTACATGGTTCGTTCGCGTCATCGCTGGTTACATTTCCGATTTCGGTTGTATCGCTTCCGGAATTCGATTCGTCCTCGGAATCTTGGTCGTTTTCGTAATCGCTATGACCTTGACCTCGCCAAATTTTTAATTGTGAAACGTGAGCAGTCTTACGGTATTTTTCGCGACGTTTTTTGCCTAATTTTTCGATTACGTAGGTTTCGCTCGGGAGTTTTCGCATAACGACGAATGGGCCTTTATATTTCGCCTGCAATTCGGTGCTTTCACCCGTCGCAACGGGGTTCGAACTCACAAATATAATATCGCCGATTTCGTACTTTACATTGGTTCAGTGTTTTTCGTCGTATCTTTGTTTGCATTCGTCTTGCGTGCGTGCGATAGCCTGACGTACTTCCTTTTGTAGCTGGCTTGGAGAGTTGTATGTCTCGCATTTTTCGGTCGATTCGCGAATTGCACCTTCGGAAAATCGTGGTAAATAACCGAAAAGAGCCTCGTATGGCACGCGTCCGGTAGTTTTTTTTTACAGCGGAATTCACATTTTGCGCAAGTTCTTTCAATTTTCGATCCCATTTCGTACAATCATCGTTATTAGCAGCGATTCTCATGGGCGCTAGTATTGTCTGATTTGTACTTTCTACGAGTCCGTTTGCTTGCGGATGGCGGCTCGAATTAAGAGTCAATTTGATCCCTTGATTTTGGCACAGTTTCGCGAAACTCTCCGACGTGAAAGCGGTACCTCTGTCACAAATGATTCGATTGGGGGCCCCGAATTGGTCAATTAAAAGCGCTGTTTTCTTGACAGTCGTCGCGGCGTCTGTGCTTTTCACGGCGTGAAGAACAACGAATTTCGTTAAATTGTCGGTCATCACAAGAATATGCTTATTTCTTCGCGGGGTTTCCGGAAAAGGACCTAAATGATCCATGTGTATAGTTCCAAAAGGACGTTTACCCGCCGGAATAGGGTGAAGTTTGCCCGGTTGTTTCCCTTGCGTTTTTTTGTTCATAATGCACGGTAAACAATGGAAAATATGTTGAGCGACGTAACTGCGCATTCTCGGGAAATAATAGTATCTCTGCAATCGTGGAAGGGATTTGTCCATGCCAAAGTGGCTCGACAAGTCGTGAAAAAGAATCACGAGTGGTTTTCGCATCGAGGCAGGGACTACGTACAAACTCACTTCCGGTTCTCCTCGTTTTTCTACTTTATACAAAAATCCGTCGTGTAATTCGTATCCGGAAATATCAACTATTTCTTGTTTTGTTCGTTCGCGAGCACTCTTTTGGAAAATTTCCACTCTGCGTTTAATAGATTTATCACTGCGCTGGTGTACTAATATTTCGTTTTCACTAGTCGAAATCGTGAATACGCTCGCTTGGTTCTTCGTTTCGGTCGCGTTTTCCACGGGTGCTCTCGATAGCGCGTCGACGTGTTTCATTCCCTCTCCCTTTCTATGTTTGACGTGGAAATCGTATTCACACAGTGCGTTTGACCAGCGGGCCACTTGAGGATTCGTCGTCTTATTCGTGTTAAGATAAATTAGTGCTTGACAATCTGTGACGATCTCGAACGCTAATCCTATAAGAAACACACGCAAACGTTCTACGGCCTACACTATTGCTAATAATTCCAATTTGCTCGAATGGTAGCGCGATTCTGTTTCGGACGTGCGGCGACTTATCGCGTACACGAGTCGTAATTTTCCGGAACCGTCGCTTTTTAATAACATGGCTCCTAAGCCCTCGCTACTGACGTCCGTATGAAGTTCTGTTTTAGTCGCGCGCGGGGAGAAAACTAACAAATTCGGGGTTGACGACAGTATTGTTTTCAATGTTTGGAACGCGTTCTCGTGATTTTCGGTCCATTCGAATGTTGAACTTGTTTTCGTCAAAGCGTTTAAAGGGGTGGCATCGTCGTACGCCGTGTGCGTCTTTTGGTCTCGGGAACTCTAAAATCGCTCGCGCCTTGTTCGGCCCCGGTTCAATTCTATTCACACTTATGACAAATCCAGGAAATTCTACTTTTGACATACCGAAATGACATTTGGCTAATTTTAAGGTTAAACCTGCGCGAATGAGAGCTTGAAATATCAAACGTAATCGCGATACAAGTTCGGGCCAATCTCGTGCGATCACGAGGATGTCGTCGAGGTAGAACAACAACATTTTCTTTCGCAGGGGACCTAGAGCTTGTTCCATCATTTTGGAGGAATAAAACGGAGCGTTCATGAGTCCAAATACCGCGCGTAAATTCCGCTGTTTCGTCGGGAGTAATAAATGCGGTGTTATGTCGTGCTTCTGGTTTTAAAGGCATTTGCAAATATCCGTTTGCCAAATCTAACGTTGCGAAAATTTTACTTGCGGCCATAGCCTCAAGATATTCGTCAATGCTCGGCAAACGGAAATTTACGCGCTCGGTTTTTGCGTTCAATTTACGAAAATCTATAACGAGTCTCGACTCTCCGGATTTCATTTTGACTAATAATACGGGACTCGCGTGCGCACGATCGCGCACGATCGTTTTTACAGTTTCGCGTTCATCTTTACTCGCTCGATACGGTTTCATACTTACAGGAACAGCATTCGGTTTCGAAACAATATCCATCTCAACCAGTTGCGTACAACCTAGCTCGGCCATATCATTGGAGACGCAATCTCGTTGCTCGTTGAGAAGTTACAGCAACTCTCCGCGTTGTTCACTCGTGACGGACGAGTCCATATTCATCTCTTCGTGGGTGATTGGTTCCTTCCTCGTAGGGATCACGTTGACTGGTTCAATTGACAGTACATGCGAGTCGTGAGCTTGGTTTTGACGGATCTTTGTCGGACCTAAGCTGAGTACACTCAACGACAAATTTTCTTCACCAACGCGCACGTCAATGAATTTTATGCTTCCCGGAAGTAGTTTTCTCTCGCTTAGAGAAACCGAACGATTACTTTTAATCGTTTTCTCAAACTCACTTTGGATCGATTCCATTGGCGACGTTTCGCGGAACTCGAATTTATCTCCGACTTTTATATACGCAACGTGTGGTAGTTCGGTAAACGTGCGTCCCACGATCAGAGGCCAATTTTGTACCGTATCTGGAACTACTCGCATTATTATGTCATGCCCTATTACACCGCCTACGTTGAGATTTGCGCCCACAATCCCAGGTGATTTTACCGAATTGTTTTCGCCGAAACCAATCAACTCACTGTCAACGTGTTCGATTTTGAGTCCGATGGCGATCGCGGTGATTGCCGTTATGGTACAGTCGGAACTGCCATTGTCTATAAATGCGTTCGCCGGAGATTGGTTGATAATCACGGTTTTAACGTACTTGAGATTTGATTCGACACTATTTGTGCGCACTGTATTTATTTCGGCACTGAGTATTGGTCTGAGACACTTTTTCGTACCGTCACCTTTTTCTTTGCAGCGTCCACACATTCGTTCGTGTCGTGGTTCCGGACAATCGCGCGATATGTGCCCCTTGCCTTAACAATTGAAGCACTTCACGGTTTCACTTGTAAAACTTTTCGCGTTCAGGTTTTCCTCGAAGTCCGTTTTCTTCAAGTTGGTGTTTCCTTGGGGTTTCGGCTTGTCATTCGTCGAGACTTTCTTCTTGAACTTCTCGTTCTGCGGGTGATTATGATTGAAACTCTTGAGTCTCGTCTCGTATTTTGTCATAATGGAGAAAAGTGCATTTTCGTTTTCGCAAGTTATGGTGTTTACATGTCTCATCATTTCTCTTGAAAGTAGTCCATCCGCGACGTGATCCTTGATCTCGGGAAACGTGAGATCCAATGGACGACACAAACGTGTTTTATCATAAAAATAGGAGGCTAAAGACTCGTCAGACTTTTGGATTCTCTTCCTCATTTTGTCCCAAACCTCGCTCTTGCATAAATTTTGCATGAATGCGGCTTCGAATTCCACACGAAAAATCACCCACTCGTGGAGATCTCCCGGAAAACCTCGGTACCACGAACGAGCTGCCTCTTCGAGTTGGTTTTTGGCTGTTTGTAAGGTGAAAGATTCTGGCCATTGATTGGTTTTCGCCGCTGCTTCGACTTGTTTGAGCCATATTTTGGCCTCGGGAGGCCCTTCTTCTCCTTTAAACGTAGGCACAGTCTTAGAAAAATCGGGCATAACGTGAAATTCTTTCCGTACTTGAGATACTTGGTTTTGATGAACGTGTTGCGTTAGATTAGCGTTTTGTCGCTTCATCTCTTGCATTCCTTGCATCATTGTATAGATCATCGGATCGTACGTGGGTGGGGTGGCTCCCGTTGGATAACTCATGTTGAATCCGGAAGGTGCCGGTGTGGAGAAACGTGGATGATGTGGCAACGGTCCGTAAGCTGGCGCCACGTTCGGTCTCGGGTCGTGCGTATTTTGCGGCTTCGGAACCCCTTGCGATACCGCGTGGTTATATGGATGAGATCCTGGATTCTGGAGACCCGCGCCCTGTGGGTTCATCGTTTGCTTTGATGCAATCCGTTCGTCAGCTCGTCGGTGAAGTGGAACGTGCCGATGAGATTGAGGTGTTGAAGCGCCGCGGTGTCGATTCTTGGGGTTAGCACCCGTACTTGGACGACTTTCAGGGTGTACTAACGTTTCGTCTCTTATATGAGACTGATGAATTTCACTTCCGGAGGCATCGTCACAAGAATTTTCGAATTCGTTGATTGCTGACGGCATTTCCGTCTGATTCCAATAAGTCGCGTTATTGAGCGGGAAACCCAGAATCGGGTCAACTCCGCGAATCGGGGTGGCTCGGGCCATATTCACATTTTGATGAAATCTGTCGAAAGTTTGTTCCCCGATTCGTGGAATCGTTCCGTCGTGTCTCGACATGTCGGCTCGCGCGCGTACCGAAAATGGCGGAGAGCGATATCGCACAAGACGTGGCGGAGTCCTACACTTCTTGCCAAATTTTTTTTGTTTGATCCGGCACACCGAATCCTCCTCACTCGCGCATCCGTAATTCGCGAACAACACACAACAAAAAATTCGCAGGTTGCCGGGGGCGGAACGTGTTGACCCCACACTTAGAATGTTAGGGCACTTCCTTTGGCTTCGTCGGGATCGCGATTCTAATTCGGAAAAAGGGGTTTATAAATCCACAACGCGTTAGTGCACTCGTAAACTAAGAACTATTTATTATTATTCGAGATGTTACATGATAAAAAGAACGATACGTGTATCGCTATTCTTCGGGAATTCGTATCGTTCCCCATCGCTCGACTCGACGCGACTGACTCTCTCGCACACCCATACACTTGTCGTACATTTCTCGGTTTCCGGTTCCGGTATCTCGTTTACCCGCGGTCGGTAATTAAACATATATTGGTACTCGTACTTACATTCTAACATGTATATAGATTATTCAAAATATTATTCGATATTAGAGTTCTTTGGGGAAACAGTTTTTCTCGATTTTCTCAGTTCGAGTGAGATTGGACCTATGTATCTTTTTATTTTGTACGGCAGAATAGTGGTGCAGTGAACATTACAGAAGGAACGGCACATGCTACCGATCCAAATAGCTTGTTTAGCTCTCCCTCAATGTCGTAATAACGTTACCTATTCGCGCGGACCACCGGATGAATTCATGACGCCATCGGCAATGAATGGATTGCATCACCTAAAACACTTTTATTTTTGACATTCCTGTGACAGTCGTCACATTACTCCATATTCTCACTCAGCAATGAAGGGGGTTTATAATAAAAAACACAATTTTGGATGGCAAATCTTATTCACAGGTCGCGGTCAGTTGATAGTTTATTGGAGCAAGACGTTTTTGCGTTCCGCGACTGTTCCAGCTGACTTGTATGGATATATGAGGTAAATGCGAGAACTTTTGTCGTGTGCCGCGATGGCATGAACGCAGATTCAAAAGTCCTTACCGAGGTCGCCACCTTAGTTACGAATGCATTTCGGAATTATTTCACAAATCGCAACTCGTGTAATAGTGTAGCGGTTAAGGTGATGGTCTTGCGTGCTAAGATTTATGCGTTGAAATCCCCCCTGTTGCGTGCGAAATTTTAATTGTCTTATAAGTGTTGTAACTTACAAATACCGATTAATTATAAGTATATTCGAAAATAAATATATCTTAGAGTTAACCGTTTGTTTATTTATGAATTATTTTTTTACAATTTATAGAACCGTCCAAACTACATTCTGTACCCTCAACATAAGTTAGATCTATTTATATTATACGTCAAAGTGACATGATAGTTCGTTATTGCAGCATCAAGGAACAGTGCAGAATAGCGACTGGATCGGTAAAATCTACTGATCCGCAAGTGAGCAGCACCTGAGAATCGGTACTGGTAACCGTCAATGATAGTCATATTTAGTTGTCTGTAATTGTAAAATTTACGGAATAAGGTAGCAACTTAATAAAATTTGTCATCTCATCTAAATCTTGGAGATTTAAATCCTTTATGCGACCAGTTGTAAAAATAAATGATCGATTTTAAATTCAAAGAAACGCATACCTTTTTCATTATAACTAATAATTTGAAATAATTCTTAATATCTTTATGCGTTTTAAAATTAGTTTTTGTTGTGAGAAATTCATTTGCACATTTAATCATTTTAAATAAGCAAGACAATGATAACCAATCTGGTTGCCGACGTGACGCATGCGCAGCGCGAAAGGATCCGAGTTTTAGGAGCACTAAGTCTTCATCCAGTGTCTATTACACTCATGCCGATGTGAATTTGTCACTGCGAGCGCGCCTTTGCAAATTTTCGCAGCCAGTCATGGAGTGTTTCCTTGACTCGTATTCGAGTTCGTCGTTTCTGAACCACGCACTTATTCAATTCAAGTTTTTGAAAACATGAAGAGTTTTTTATGACCATTTCATGACTGTATACAATTTTCTTCGAACTGTCTGATAAAAATTCCAATATTGTTGTTCCTTGTCTGTGCTCGAAAACTTCCGTGAATTTTTTTAACTTTTCCAAGACCCCTTTATAGAAAGTATACAAGACTTTCTAGAAATGATGGCCCGTCCAAAAGTCCAGCACTAATCTAGGAAATTTTCCAAGAATTATTTTTCCGTGTGGTTTCGAGAACAGGAAAAAATATTTTTCATTTTGAAAAATCAAGTTCAATTTTTAGATTTAAAAAAATAGTCTTAACCATTTGAAACGTCATACAAAATTCTATCAAAAATATTCATGGCAAAATTTTTCAGTATATATAAAAGTGGTTACAGACACGGAGAAAATTTGGTTAGGAAACTTTACCAAACTTTTGAGTTCAATTGGGATATTCTGTCATATATTGAAGAAAAATTTGATAAAATTTCAGAAATTTAGGAAAGAACCTAATAAAACGACATCTTCCAGACTAATAGATTAGTCTGGAAGATGTTATTTTATAAGGTTCTATCCTAAGTTTCTGAATTATTAATTTCCCAGACATAAAAAAAAGAAATTTTATTCTTCTTATAAATTGATAAAATTTCATATTAGTAGAAGCAAAGTTTGAAAATGTAAAGTCAAGCAAACTGTAAATTATGCAGTTCTAATGATTCCCTTAAAGTCGGTTATAGCATGACAAATTTCGGTGAATCTTTCTAAGTAAAAAATGTATTATTTACTCAAAAGTAACCATATTGTATGAAAGTTTATCCGCTGTGGAAGAGATTTTCATTTTTGCTACGTTAGACTTTATTCGACAGTTTGGTTAACCGACATCCTAGTCGCAGTCGCCCGGCATCTCCCACCACCTCCCTAATATTTCAGCATCGTATACAAGTATTGAGCACCTCGAAGATATTTACTGTTTTTTAAATTATGGATAAGGTGTTGAATGTTCAACCTATTTATAGTCCTCGTTGTCATTTAGTATTAAAATTTTATCATTAAAATTTGTAGTTTTTTTCTTCATGTAGTGGGATGAAAAAACTATATTTGAATGAACATAAAAAAGCTTCGATCCCAAAAAATAATCCTATTCCGAGAAAATCAGAATTGAAAATCGCGGTATCACGAAAAAAAAGAATTTTTGCTATTCCATGATACAAATTCCAAAAAATATCAATACTAGAAGGTTCAGAAAATTAATACTCCGTTAAAATTGGAAATAAATATGAACATAGATTTGATTGAATTTTGTTTTTAAATTATTGTGTCAATAAATGACATTTCGAAAGAAATCTTTTCCCTACAACTCTTGCTATAGTGTGATTTTGCAAATTTTTGTAACGATAACAGAAAATTCAGTTTCAAATTTGGAAAATGAAAATTAAATTTTTTTTAAAAAACAATTTCTTAAACTAAAATTTTTCATACGAAAAAATAAAAACATTTCATCAAATTTACCATACCACGCTGAAAAAACCCGTTCTCGTTAGATCACTGAAGTTGAACAGTGTTGGGCGCGGTTAGTACTTGGATCGGTGACCGTTCGGGAATACTACTAAATGCGTGCTGTTGGCGTGTCGTGGGTGTGGTGAGCCCACACTTGTAGTTATTTACTACAAGAAACTATCCACCTAGAAACACTACCCGAATCGGGTAGTGTCACGCCTACCCCGAAAGGGAAATGGCTTTATGGTATACATACATACATACATACTGAATAATATTTGGGGCAGAATACGTCAAGTGTACCCACCTAAAATTAATTTTTTTGAGTCGGGTTAATATACAGGGTCTTGAACGTTCCACTTTTCACACGTTTCTTCATCTTCACGTTAGTGTAACTTCTTTTAATATGATCCGATTAGACATACATACATCGTAAAAATCTTTGAAGAATGTATGAATAATTATGTAACAACAATGTTTTAAATAATTTTGCAGTTTCACTCAGCGTAATTGAAGTAAATTTTACTTTTACAGAAATTCGTGTATAATTTGAATAATTATAATAACATTTTATATAATTCGTCAACTGCAGTATTAACCAAAGAGTACCTCTTTCAATTGTGCATTGCGTACCTTCAAGAAATTATATAATTTTTGCAGATTGAATCAAATTTACTGATAAGGATCACCATTGCGTACCGACACGTTCAAAACAGTTCAATTATTTTCAATTTATTTGACCCTAAAGCCAAAAGTGAACATCAAAATTATAAATATGCAGCTGTTGTTTGGAGCCCTTATACTCAGCAAGCAAAGGATGCACTAAAAAAAATTCAAAAACGATTTCTGAAGTACTTATCTTATAAGAAAGATGGGCCTTATCCTCCAAGAGGGTGCGAATATGTGAAATTATGCAAAAGATTTGATTTTCTAACTATGGAATTCGGGAAGTGTTTCTAGGTGGATAATTTCTTGTAGTAAATAACTAAAAGTGTGGGCTAACCACACCCACCACGGGCCAACAGCACGCAGTAGTATTCCCGAATGGTCACCCATCCAAGTACTAACCGCGCCTAACACTGCTTAACTTCAGTGATCTAACGAGAACTGATGTTTTTTCGTTTTTTCGGTCTGTTTTTTCGAGGCAGTTTTAATACAAGAGACAACTGAACAATAATATTTATAATTGTTATAAACAAATTTTATGACAAATAAAAAAAGACCGATTTCAGATGAAACACGTCAAAATAAGATATTATTATTATTATACCATTAAGCCATTTCCCTTTCGGGGTAGGCGTGACTTGCTCGGTTGGAAAATAGTGAAATAGGTATATAGGTGTAAAGTAGGTCAGTATATGGTATAAGGTAGATAGTTATATAGGTATTAAGTATAGATATTTTAGATTGATCTGGAGTTTTCGTGTTATTTATTCAAATGACACGTTCACTCCGCAACACTGCTCCGACCCAGGCTGCTGATCAATCTCTCTAGCGATCACCCCAAGTGAGGAGCCTCACAAAATTGTTATGTATGGTTCCCCACTTGGGCCCATTAGTATCTAAGGTCTTTGTTTCAGGCATCATTCACTCTATTGTCACTCTGTTTATAAACTATTTGTCGCCACACTTTTTTGTCCTGGAATACTACTCTAGCTTCCTTCACGTCCATGCATTTTTTCATGCAAGCTCTTGTGTTCCTATGACTTCTTATGTCTCTTGGGATTAATGTCTCATTCACAGATTCTAACCATTCTTTCGGCAGTCTACCTCTGGGCATTCTGCCATTGACTTTACCTCTATATACTTGCTTCGTCAGTCATTCATCTTTCATTCTTTCAAGATGTCCGAACCATCTTAACGGATTTCTCTCCCATATGTCAACTAGTGTCTCTCCTGTACCACATTCTTTGAGGATAGTCTCGTTTCGTACTTTGTCCATCAGTGTTTTTCCGCATATTATGCGCAGGGGTTTCATGCCGATCGCGTTGATTTTACTCCTGTCCTTTTCTTGACAGGTCCATGCCTCGCTACCGTATAGTACACTTGGTACGAAAATAGAGTTATGTATGGCTATTTTAGCTTTTTTTGATATGTTTTTATTTGTGAGGATGGACCCTGCTCTACCGATAACCTGCTTACCCTTATTTATGCGCCTATCTAACTCCCCATCTATTTTTCCGTCGTTAGTGAATAGACTACCTAGATATACGTATTTCTCAACTTGTTCTAATCTCTCATCATTTAGGACAATGTTGCATATTGTTTTCTCACTTTTTCCCTCAAGCACCATGATTTTCGTTTTATTCACGTTAATTTTGAGACCCATGTTCTTCATGCTTGTATTAAGTTTATTCAACATTCTTTGCAAGTCCTCGAATGATTCTGCCATAACAATTTTGTCATCTGCGAAAGCTAACCCACGTACCTTGACGGTTTCGAGATCGACACCTTCTTCGTCGAAGAGGGCAGTTCTTAGACACTTATCCATGAATATGATAAATAGCCACGAGGAAATAACGCATCCTTGTTTCACGCCTTCCATAATATCGAACCAGTCACTCAGTTTCCCATTTACCCTTACACTCGCTTTACTACCTGTATATATTGTTTTTATTGCTTGTAGGAACCCTCAATTTACTCCATACTCTTTAAGGACTTCCCAAAGTTTACTTCTATTTACTTTGTCAAATGCTTTTTCTAGATCAATAAATGCACAGAAGACTTCATTTCCTACTCTCAAACTTTTTTCTATGACCTGTCTTAGGCTAAATATCTGATCTGTACATGCTCTTCCTGGCATAAATCCACTTTGGACTTCCCATATCTTCTCTTCTGTAATTTCCATTACCCTACGGATAAGTATTTTTGAGTATATTTTACTTACGGCACTTAGTAGGCTGATACCTCTGTAATTACTGCAGTTGCTTTTATCTCCCTTTCTTTTGTATATTGGTATGATAATCGCTTTTCTCCAATTGTCTGGGACTTCTCCCGTTTCGATACATAAATTTATTAATTCGCACAACCTGTGAGGTATGTACTCGCCACCGTATTTAAGCATTTCAGCACTAATACTGTCTATGCCCGCAGCCTTACCGTTTTTCAAGTTCTTAATTATATCTCTGACCTCAGTGACACAGACTTTTTCAATTGGGTTTTCTAATGCATTATGTTCTATGTCACAGTTTTGTTGCCCTATATCTTCCCCTCCTAATAGTTCTTTAAAAAAGTCTTTTACAGCGTCTACTATTTCGTCTATATCATATAGCATTTCACCTTTACTGTTTCTCATGCTAACAAACTCTGTACTTTTACTTTCTTTCAACTGTTCATATAATAGTTTCATAATTCCTTCAAAGCAGTTTTTTATTTTGTTCTCTTCTTCTGTTCTAATTTTTTCTTTACTCTCTTTGACTAGTCGTTTAACTTTCCTATTTTTGTGTCTGTAATCATTTTTAAGTCTATTTCTCTCCTCATCGCTAAGACCTGTCATGTTCCGCGTTTTATTGTGCGCTACTTTCTTTTCTTTTTGGGCTGCCTCAATTTCATCATTCCACCATGCGTCACCCGATTTTCTTCCTACAACCGCCGTACCACATACTTCGGTCGCAGTTTTGACAATGATATCCCGTAACAAAGTCCACGCACCCTCTATATCTTTATTGCTTATATAGTTGTGGAAAAATGGTACATATTCTTTTATATCTAATAATTTTTGATTGAAAACACTAATAATTCCCAACGAAAAACACAAACATAAAATAACAGAAAATTATGAAGAATTGTACATATTTTTCAAAATCCAATGACTTTTCTGCAAGCTGATCGATTTTTGTGTGAAAAGCGTTAATATTACTTGAAACTGTTCAAAAATTTGCTATCCTATTTGAACTATAGAGATTTTTGTTTTACTATACCAGTTTTTGGAATAAAACGTTAACCTAACCTAAAATCATAAAAAATCGGAAATCTTGATGAAATGAAATCTTCTTCGAAATGTTCTAATTTTATAATATTTTTTTTATCTAGCGACAAGTACTAATGTAAAACATGTGTAATATTTTCAATAATTTATTAGACAATTTGAAAGTTTTCATTTAATTGCTTGAAAGCAATGAATATTCAAAAAGCACCATTCGCTTTAGGTAAAAGTCATATGATTTTCATTCAATTCAAATTTACGAAGGCTCATTCTACTCTTTGAAAGGTCCTTTACCATTTTATTCATCACGTTTTATTTAATATCATATAGTAAATTGTTTCATTCGAAGCATGACTAAATGAAAATAATAGTACGTATTATTTCTAAATAAAATAACTCCCATAAAAACGAGACGTACATAATTGTAAAGAAACTTTGAAGGAATGGAATGAGCTTTTGTAAATTAAAATGGAGTGCAAATGACGTATTTTATCTAAAGCAGATGCAAATAACTACATGTCATAACCATGCAAGTGCAACTTTTTTCAAAACACGTTTTATTGGCTTAAAAAGTCTATAAAATTCTATCTGAAATTTTTGTGGAAGGATATATCCAAATTCAAACCGATAGTGGGATTTATCTCGATAAAATGTGATTAATCGTACGAAAATTTAAATCTTTGTATTTGATTACATCCTGTTATTGTGATAAATAGTTACAAAATGGAAATAAACTGAATATTTTGTATTCAAATAACGCTGTGATGATATGAAATCCATTTTTTTAAAGAAATTATTTTTTCTATTTAATTTTTCACTTTTCAGCCTTCTATTTGTCTTGTCAAGCGTTTATAATCTTCCAGGCATATGTTTTATGTTGACTGGGATTTTAGAAAATGAAAAAAATAAAAATTCCATAGACTAGCACGGTTTCGACAGCAATATATTTTTGTCGAGCTGTATCTCGAAAAACATTAACTTTTTCAAAAATTTGTTCATTGATATCTCTAGAGCAGCATCAAATCTCAAATGGAATTACCCCCTTTTTTTTTTTAAATTACATCCTGTGTAAAGTTCTTTGATTTTTTGATTTTTTTTGTTTTGACTAATGCGTGTGTAAGTGTATGATGTTGACTGCGCATAGGGTTTTTTTTTTATTCACAGAAGCTTACGGTTTACCAAACTGCCAGTTAAAGTTTCTCGAGTTCAGTAATCTTTATCTAAAGTTTCATATATTTTACAATTATGTGCATTAAAATGTCAACTACCAAGTACAGTATTAACTAAAGTACAGTTTAGAAGATATTCTGTCAGTTTGTCACACTTTCATGTTTGTGAATGAAGTATTACCGAATTTCGTTTTACCAAACTAGAAATGAAACTTTATCAAAGTGTCTATCTGTCTCAACTTTACCCAACTGAGTTTGGTAAAGTTTCTCGAACTTTTTTTCTCCGTGGAGGCAAGAAAAAAAAGGTTTGAGTTTGATAAGTTTTCATGGTCCGAGATATTTCACGATAAATAAATAGCTCATATTATGTATAATATGGGTTATTATTTATCAACTGCCCCAACTTTAAAAATCACGTTCTTCAATTGTCTTCAAAATCTAGGAATATATTCGACTTCCCAGCAGTACCTCATCGAAAAATCTATAGACCAGGATTACCACGTCGCACAGTGGGGAAAAGTACATTTTTTGGTTCAAAATACGATTCCTGCTGAATCTGTGGACCGATTCAGATATTTTTTTTTTAAAAGAAGGCTGAGAAAATTCCTGAGAGAATTGTCTAGGCCGATTTTTGAAAAAGATCTCCAGTTTTTTATAAATAAACAAATATATGGTAAAAAAATGACAATTTTTTCGTTTAGTCCTCTGGCTTCTTATAGAAATAGAGTAAAAAGTTTCGCAATCAACTCAATTTGTTAGTGCAACATTACTAGAAGATTATTCAATAGCGAGCAATAAACAAAAAAATTTGTTAATAAACGAATAATTTGTTAAATGTTCATTTTCGCGATTTTCATTATTTTCATATTAGTTTTCCTCATCTTGTAAGTAATTCATCGCATAACATTACTATGATGAAAAAATTTCATATTTAAATAATAATTAACAATAATATAAACAAATTTCATTAAAAAATGTGCACTTTGGGTGTGTTTTGAAGAAAAACACCGTTTTTTCGGTCTGTACTTATAATTAGCTAACTCGTGGCAGTTTTAATACAAGAGACAACTGAACAATAATATTTATAATTGTTATAAACAAATTTTATAACAAATAAAAAAAGACCGGGAAAAATTATTTTTTCATTATCAATTGAGTAAAAAATTCCTCACTTGTCTCAATTTACCAGGGCAACGAGAGTAAAAGTTAATTCAATAATGAAAATAAAACGAAAAAATTCCGAAGCAAGTTCTTCTTTCATTGCCAAAATATGACTCCACACGGAGAAAAAAATCCGGGGTTTAGCGCAAGAGATTTCAAGGCGCTAACGCATGGACTATTCAACAGGCGCATATCGCAGGCGTCCCTTGTTTTATTTCCAAGAGCTTCCACGGACTTTCTCGGTGAGTCTCCTTGCGATTTGCTTTTAGAACACGCCTTCTGCCTGTTGACACGTTCGCACCACTAAATGTTCGCAAGGAGACTCACCGAGAAAGTCCGTGGAGGCTCTTGGAAATTTTTCTCGCACTTTTAGAATTAATGCGTGAAAAATGTTCACGCACTAATGCCTACATTTTTCTCTCCGTGCAGCCTTCCATTTTACGTCTTAAGCAAGTCTTGAGCTTCAGGATCTAGGAGAATTACTTTCTTTTTCCATTTTTGCCTCTGATTTACAATTTTTGGGTCGGTTGAAATCAGCTATTTCCTTCCAAGATCTTTATTACTAGCCTCTCTGCTGCATTTTCGAGTGTGAAACTCTCGTAGATGAGGGGCCGTTCACTGGAGGAATCAGTGAATTTCCTCACTTACAATCGATTCAGAATCAGTCACTCGTCAAAAGATTTTTTTAGAAATATGTGGGAATCAGCTTGATTCGGTAGAATCTTAGAGATCGATTCTGAAAGTTTAAAACATGCGTTCATCAGTAAGATTCAGAAGAAACACCGGGAATCAGTGAGAATCGCCAAGGATCACTCGCAATCGCTACGATCCCGTGCAGACTCGGGCGAGTCAGCTTGAGTAAGCTTGGGATCAACGCGTTAAAACACGTCAAGTGAGCAGTGTCGAACGCAGGCTACACATACGAGGAGTCCGTAAAGCTGTATTGCTTTACGAATTTAAAACTTATTTTAAATTTCATGATATATCATGTGTCATGAAGTTCGTGATATTTCAATTGAATGGTTAGATTTTTCTTTAAAATTTTTTTTTAATTCTCAGTCACAAAATAAATTCACTGTCTTTTCCCCCTTTTTCCTAGTCTCCAAAAAATTCCCGGTCATTTCTGGGTTTCCCAGTGCAGCAGGCCATCCTGAGAAATACATGCAATTAAACATGTTATGTAATCGGGTTAAAAATACCCCCCCCCCCCTCCCACCCCCACATAACAGATCGTAACGAAACACGAACCCCGTCCTCCCACTTTTAATGCTACGTAATATGTAAACGCTCCTACAGTGTGGTCGAAAAACGAAGGAATCTATGAAGAATCAACGAAGAATCAGCTGGACTCAGGCGGAATCAACAGAAATCAGTCGTACTGATACAACTCAATGCGCGCAACTGTCAGAATGATCCCTGTGCGATCTTCTGAGTTTGGATTCGATTCTTTTCTTTTCTTACGCTCAGAATCAAACCGGATTATGCTTCATGTATGGAATCACAGGAATCGTGATCTAATTGACGGAATAATTATGCTCACGTAGAATCGATTCTAGAGTGGACGGCCCCTCGCTCGTAGATGTCTGAAAACTTTGTCGTTCGCCTTTTGAGCTTCTTCCGTCAATTGACCAATGGGGAGGAAAGCTCCCCATCTTGGCAATAATTTCCGAACTTGTAAGTGTCAATTGCCTCTCCTGAAGCCATTGCTGGCAAAATTATGCCGAATCTACAGATCAACTCCCGGTCGACATTTGTGATTTCGGAAGTCAAATCAGGATCTCTGAAAAATCTTCTAGCAGTATTTCCTGTATTAGTAGTTCCCGAGCTATGTTTTACAGCATCTATAGTGAACTTCATCTTATCACTGAATTCTTTTTGGACTCTCTGTTTTGCAGTTTTCATTTTCGCTTTCTCTTCGTCAGTTTATGTTTGCCACTTGCAGAATCCTAAACGATAGCTTATGAGCAGTATCAATTACATCAAACGAATCCACGCGTGCAATGTAGAGAATCCGTATCTGCAATGATGTACATCGATTTGTAACTGGATTCAAAATCTTCTGAAGATCTTCTGCCTACTTTTGTGGGATCCAATGATATGATGGAATCAGATGATAACCATGCACTGTTCAGTTTAGAAAATTTATCTGCATTATAGAACGCACTCTTCCATCTTTTTTCAAACGACGGAATGAAATGCCGCAACAAGATTTCTTGTGTCAAATTGAGTTGCTCATTATCTATCAAGTTAGCTGTGCGAACGTAATCTAACAGAATTCTTACGTCTTTACTAGTACTTGCGATTAACAGATCACTTAGAATCTTATTCGGCACTCTAATAGAATTAATTTCTAAATTATATGTATACATACATAGAAAGAATGAAAAATACTGGAAACTGAATGGCTCAGAACATATGAGAATGAAAAATAATCAGATAAACAAAAGCATGCGTTATTTTCTTTGCCTAACTTCAGATCAATGAGACTGTCATTTGTTACGCGACAAAACTGACAAATTAAGATCAGCAACCATTAAACTTTAACGCAATTTCAATTAGTAGGTCCTATGTAATAGTAGAAAATGATATTAGTTCACGATTGTTAAAAGATGAACAAGAATAATCATGAACATTTAGTACAGGGAGATGAAATAATGTCTGGGTAAAGCCGCGTACCATAATGTATGTGATTTAGCTTATCAACTCTCGGAGAAAAACTTTCATCAGACTCATGAGTGTCCCGACTTTCATTTGTTATTTGATGAATCAGTCAGAAGATAAGAAAGAATAATATAAAAATGATAAAAATGTGAGAAAATCAACTTCTAACAAATAATTTGTCTATTAACAAATTTTTTTGTTTAATTTTTACTATTGAGTTAACCTTTAATATCGTTGCACTGAAAAATTGAGGCAATTGAGGAATTTTTTCAATTGATGATGAAAAAATACTTTTATCTAGCCTTTTTTTATTTATTATAAAATTTGTTTATAACAATTATAAATATTATTGTTCAGTTGTCTCTTGTATTTAAACTGCCTCGAGTTATCTAATTATAAGTACAGACCGAAAAAACGGTGTTTTTCTTCAAAACTCACCCAAAGTGCACATTTTTTAATGAAATTTGTTTATATTATTGTTAATTATTATTTGCATGTATGTATGTATATTTATTGCCTCTGAGAATACAAGATTCTGTGGCAAGGGAAGGCGACTATTACAAAAATCGATAAAATTAAGATAAATATAAAATTAAATGAAAAGTTATAATATCGTATGTACAATAGGTTGTTACGTCATACTGGTCGAGTTCGGGCAGTGTATTATTCGAATAGGGAGAAAGCTCTGATTTTTAAACATGTACTTACAAAGTTATGACAGTCAGGTATCATTTTTTAAAAGGGAACTACTGTAAATTTTTAAGAAACCACATTCTACTCCTTATTACTTGCTTAGAACAAATTTTAAAAAGTTCAAACTTCTGCGAACTCACTGATAAATATTTCTTAATATATTTTCCAAACGATTTTAAGTAATTTTGAATCAATGGGAATAATAAAAAAGTGGTATACTTGAAAACTGTTCTTCGGTATTCTGGAACGTGACGTCCTTCCGATCGCGAACTTAAGGACTACCTTTACAAGTGGCCCTATATACCGAAAATTCTTAGTTTGTCCATTTTTCTACTTCGCATTTTTCATAGTAACAAAGTTAAGCTTTCACTTTGAGACTATTGGAAAAACGAAGAAAGCTACATTGTCAACCCACCGCCTGTACGGTTATTTTAAAAGCCAGTAACGCTATTTTTAATATTACACGATTCAAATATTCTATGACGGTTTTCGAAATGAGTTTTTACACTCTCTCATCCTTTATTGTTATATAACAAGACAATTTTTTACCCATTGTTCCAGTAAATTACTCGTTTGTTTAACTGTTTTCGCAATTCAAACTTCTTCGATTGTTTTTAAAAGTTTTGGAAGAAAGCTTCCCTTTTTGATTTTGAAAAATGTAAAGTAAGAAAATGGATAGATCCAGATTTTCCGAGATACAGGTTTCAATTATTCTATTTTTTTGTAATATTCAAGTTGATTCAGAACTGGTTAACAGTGAATTTAAAGAAAATCAAACTCTAAACAAATTCTATAGCTCGATTTTTGCTACTTACGAGTACAACGCGAACGTAGCATATGTACCTACATAAATACAGGTTAAATTTACCGCAGTATAAAAATTGTCATTTTTATTTGTGAAATAGTACCTACAATGATGCATTTATTTGAAATTATAAAATTTATACATTGGTATGAACGACTATTATTAACGAATAATTATTGTGGGATAAATAATTCGAGAAGCAGAATATTTATTTAAGGAAGACTAAGTTTGATTTTAAAGGAAACACTTTGTAATTTTTATTTGTTTATGAGCAATTTTAGAAAGTTTAAATTTCTTTCAATTCACTGGTAAACATTTCTGAATAGTTTTCTCGTTCATTTTAGATAGTTCTAAATCAAATTGAATAATACAAAAAAATAGTATACTTGAGAGCTGTTCTGCAATGAAGAATCGAGACGTCCGAGTGCGAGCGAGAGGGCTCCCTGTACATTGACCCCTGCATCTCTGAAAATCTTATTTTGTGCATTTTCTTATTTGGAATTTTTCATAGCAAAAAAGTCAAGCTTTGTTTTTACTTAAGGCCATGTGACGAGTGGGTCACGTGACCGGATTCCTACCTTACCGACACTTTTTTTATTTGTCAACTTACTCTCACACACAACATTTTTTTACGAAAAAATCATTTTTCATGACTATTACAATTTAGGACCAGAGCCGCCTTTCTTAGTGCTTCTTATTTATTATCCCAAATTTTCAACTCGATGTGGCTATTTGTGTGAAAATAAGTTGAAAAATAAAAAAGTACCTGTAAGGTAGGAATCTGGTCGCGTGACACACTCATCACATGGCCTTCATGAAAAAATTTAAGAAATCTAAATACCTAGAAACCCCAAATACCCACTGAATTTATTTCAAAAATTGTGTTAAATTTCTTTCCTGTTCTAAAAAAATAAAACAAAATGAGATGGCGTAAGCCCCTTCTTTCGAAAACCCTCATAAAAATTTGAATCGTGTAATTAGGAAGGGAGATACATACTTTTAAAAATACCCATACAGGAGTTCGGGTTGAAGATTCAATCCCCACGGAAACAATTTATCCGTAAAAAAGTCACGAACTTGTAGCTAGGTCTCGCGTACGAGATAAAAAAAATGAAACATTACATCCTTATTTTTATGAGAAATGTATGGATAAATTTCGAAGAGTTTTTTAGGAACAGTTCCTGAAAATTTCAGACTGAAATATAAAGAGGAAAAATTTAATTTGTGCGATTTAATTTATATTAATTTATAAATTCGCAACTCAGAGGATTCGAACCCTCAAAGACTGATGACTCATCAGTTCTTTCAAAATAAACCAGGAGTGCGTAAACACGCGCAGCCATCAAGGCCAAACAAAATAGTTATTATAGAACTTTTAGCCACTTATCCGACGAACTCGGAGCACACATACGAGCGCAAACACGCACCACGCGTTTGGGCGAGCTTATGTGCGGGCCACGACAAGCGAATCTACTTTCCAGTTCACAGATTTTTCGGGCAAGCTCGTGAGTGCTCTGTGAATCTTTTCCCAATCACTCGTAATATTTTTGTAATTATTCACGTGAAAAAAAGTTATGAACCGTTTTAGAATTTTCACATCAATTTCGTCAATTCTTTTTCAAAGTTTGCAGATTATTCACGAAAATACATCAATACCCAATGAATTTTTCTCATATCCGAGACCTAGCTACTAGTTTGCGACTTTTTTACGAATACATTTTTTCCGTGTCGCTCCCCATGGAAGGGTTAATAATCATGGTCTATAAATTTTGCTATTACCCGGGTAAAAATATTTGGTCTAGATTTTGTCTTGGGTAAAGACCAATCCAAGACAATTCCAAGTAATTCTGTATGTCTAGCTCGTGAGACGGAACCAGACTATTCTTGATGTCTTAGGACGAATATTTTTGACTTGAAGACAAAAATTTACGTCTTGAAACCGAGGCCTCTGAGGGTCATCACTAATCCGCTTCAAACTTTATAGAATGTTTACATTATTTATCTTCATGGTATTTATTGTTTATGTGTTAATAATTGCATTTATCTGCAATAGTTATGTTGTTTGGATGGCGAAACTAAAAATGTTGTCCATTTTTTCCTATCTGCAACAGTTCACTAGATACTTCTAGAAAATGACAGTTTTAATCTTTTCATCAAAAATGTTATATGCCTGCAGTTGTTGAGACAGACAGGTTCCGAATTTCTTATTTAAAAATTATTTAATACAAAATTACAAGTTTTATCGGTTGTAAAATTTTAATCCTCAGCAGATGTCAACTGCTTGGTCCTCACCTAGCTACCTGATTCCTGGAAATGGCAGGCCCTGCCGGTGGGGTCCATAGTTTATAGAGGCCGGAGTATAATGGACAATAAAATTTACAAACCAAAACTTCTTTACTTTTGACCCTGGCAAATGTTAAAGCCACAAACTGGCAATATAATTTTCTTTAAGAGCAATTCGTTATATTTATCAGGACTTACACTTCTTGTCTTGAAACAAGTCAACCTGGCCTTGTCTTGGCTCAGTCAACAGTCATAAATGCAAGCAAAGTCTGCATATCTCCAATGTCTAGCTGGTGAGACGGAACCAGACATCATGGTCCTAAAGACATATTGAAGACATTCAAGACAAAATCAAGACAAAATATTTTTACCTGGGTAGCTACTGTTGGGTAGTCAAAGATATTATGAGAATTTGAACACAAATAAAGAGCATGACTTTTAAAGTTGGGGCAGTATTTTATTCGATGAAGTGAATTTGGGCCGGGATTGGCATCATTACGAGCGGGAAGGACTTATATACCGTGCGAAATAAACGCCACGGATGAAAGAAGACCAGGCGAAAGGGCGCGGCGCAGTTCGGCCCAAGCCCCAAACTGGCTGGTGGGCTGCTTTGAATCGCCACGGGCTCACACGCGATTCCCGGGTCGCCATTCAAGTCGGCATTGGCATAATCTCCTCTGTCTTTTTTCCTTTGTCGATGCGGCAGAACGCTTTTAGTGCGATACATCGAGATTACGGATTTGCAAATAACGGCAGGCCCGAATCTCGCCAACATCCCTTATTCAGAGATCTTTCCTTGAATTCCCAGACAACCACAAAATTGAAACGAGAAAACCATCACCATCGTCTTCATGAATGAACTGCGTTTTTAAAAGCGGATTAGAATGTTTTCAATTGTTCCTGAATACTTAAGCACTTATAAATTTAAGCTCAATAGGCGTTTCATAACAGGAGAGCATTCCTATTACAAAAAGGGTTTCGCAAACGAACGTACAAATACAATTTTTTATATTTTCTTCGCTGGCTCTTCGTATCTTCCACACCCTCCTTCATGCCTCCCTGTCTCCCCATCACCTCTCATACTTTCTCGTTCCTAAACCCTCCCTTGCCCTTGCGACACTCTGTCCCTGCATCTCAATTGGCAAAATCACTCACACGAACAGCATTCCCCAAATTATCCCCTCTCCTCTTTCCCCTACTTCTCTCATCCCTTACCTTCCCTCTACCCCTGCCTCTCACCCCCTATTAAAAAAAAACCCTTATTTCTCTACCATCTACCACCTACCCTCTCACCCCTCACCCTTTCTCTGAAACATAACTTCATTACACTCTTCTTCCTTCTTCCTCCCCACTGTGACTCTGTTCCTGAACACACTGCCCTCCGCCTTTCTTCCTCTTCTTTTGGGCCCTTAAAAATCGCTACCCATGTACCCTTTGCCTCTCACCGCTCTTGCATCTGCGCTCTTTTCTCCTTTTCCTTCTTCCCTTTTCACCCTCTCTCCACATCCCCTTATTCCCTCTTGTCACCAATTTAAATTTTTATCCCCGTAAAAGATCATGTTTTCCATACATGTTGCGTCACTCTAGGAAGCAAATGAACCATTTTTAAATGGATGTTTCTCGTCGTTCTTGGTTCGCTGAATATGAATCTGAAGTCAAAATTACAAAATTAAAAATGGTGGATCCAATATGGCGGAAAAAAAATACAAAAATGAATCCCATGGCTTCAGAATGAGTTTTCGGGTTTTTCTTGGGCCGCTGATCACAAATTTTGAGTCAAAATTCAAAATAGCGGTTCCACTATGGCGGCCAAACGATAGAAAAATTGGCTCCCTGGCTTAAAAATCGGTTCCCAGACGTTTTTGTATCTCTGGTTATGAATTTGAAGTTGAAATTCCAAATAACGGATCCAATATGACGGAAAAAGATTTTAGAATAAGCGTTGTATCCGCCATTTTGAATTTTGGAATTTTGACTTCACATTCGTAATCTGAGGCCCAAAAACCCCTGAGGACGCATTTTGAAGCCACGGATTCATTTTTTTAATTTTTTGGTCGCTATATTAGATCCTCCATTTTGAATTTTGTTATTTTTACTTCATGCACCCCCATGAACCGATTTTGAAGCCACGGGGCTTATTTTTACTATTTTTGTCCGTCATATTAGATCCGCCATATTAGATCCACCATTTTGAATTCAGTAATGTTAACTTCAGATTCGTAATCAGCGACCACAAAAACCATCCCTGCATGAAGTTTTAAACAACTCTCATGTAAAGAAAAATATGAGCTTCAAAATTTTAAAATGTTTGAATAGACGTCCTTTGGAAGCCCTGAAAAGTTCGATGCTGAATTCCTAATCAATTTTTTGTAATTAACAAAAAACGTAAAATCGAAACATTTTCACCACACGTTTGCTTGGATTGTTTCTTGCGATAAGGAAATTGGCAAAAAGTGTACGGCCATTTGATTTTAGAGCATAAATTTAGCTTTAAAGTGAGCACTTTGCGAATATCATACATGAAGTATTTTACGAGATATAAATTTTTTAATAATCATTGTGCGATCTGGATTCTGCTAGCGGATTCTCAAATGGATAGTTTAAAGTACTTTTTTCTTAAAATTCATATTTTACAAAATAAAAATCTTTGAGTTGCATTTTGCTGAAATATCTAATCGTTATAAACAATCATTTTTTTCCATACAAACAGCGGCTAGGAAAATCTGAGAAAATTTTGATATAACCATTGAGGAAGGTGGATTTCAATTATTATTTTTCCAAAGTTCTACGTGCAAAATATTCGTTGCAAAAATTTAATTTAAACCAATTTTATAAACAATTTCACAGAACTACATCTAATTGTAATAGAATTTTCTTAATTTGGAAATATTTGCTAGGTCCTTATTACTGGAAATGATGTATGTTTTTTTAGCTATTGAACATTTTTATTGACGAGAGAAAAAAAAAGTTAATTGATAAATTAAAAAAAGCATACTTCTCAACTGACCACCGCAAAAATTACCGAAAACGTTTATTTAATGAAGGTAGTTTCTTTTTTTCAATATCTGCTTTTATCTAAACATTTCTTGCGCCTTTCCTTGTTTCTGAGAAAAATTCAAAAATTTCTTCTTTCTAAAATAATTTTCTTCGATGTGAAGCAGCGGTTTACCAAGAAAGAAACTATTTCTAAGAAAAAATTTAAAGTATGCAAACTTTTCTTTTTTAAAGAAAATCCACTTTTAAGAATCCGTCTGCCATCCTTTCCACATATATATATATATATATATATATATATATATATATATATATTATATAGTTCAATCAATTATTCATCTGCCCCAGGTCTGGATTCATCTAGACTGTCAAGTCTGGAAGATCAGATCTGGACCAAGTCTGACGCTAGTCTGGCCCAGGTCTGACCTTATCTAGATCATCTAGTCTGGAAGGTCTGATCTGTCCCAGGAATGGCGCTGATCTGCGAGCCCATTTTGTTTACATATTTTAAGAAAGTTATAGGGTGTTTAAAATTATAGAAAATAAAAAATTCACTTTATCAAAACAAGACTTTCTTTTCTCGTCACCTTGACGGACTCGCCTGGCACAGACCTGGCGCTGGTTAACTAGCTGACATATTTCGAAAAAATTACAGGGTATCTAAACTGATAAAAAATAAGAAATTCACACTCCTTGACAGTGTGGCCTGGCCCAGGTTTGGCAGTGTTATCAGCGAGCCAAGAAAAAAAAAATCTTAAGTTTAGTTAGCAATTTTTTTTCTGACACATTTTGAAAAAGTTACAAGTTGTCTACACGGATAGAAAATAAGAAATTCACACTATCAAAATAAGACTTTTCTTCTTATTACCATGACATTCTGGCCTGGTCCAGGTTTGGCACTGATCAGCGTGCCACGAACAACCATTGTAAATTCGGCCTGGAAGATCTGACCAGCCCATACTAAGCAGCGCGGCGGCTTACCAGACGGTCTGTCCAACCTCAAGACAGGAAACCAGACGGTCTGATCTCACCCTGGTAGTTCTTGCAAATTATTTTCAACTTTTTAGGCCATCTGAGTACTGCTTCTCGACCCAAAAGAGGTGACAAACCGTTCCAGAAAAGATGATTGACGAATCTTTGCATTATATGCAATTCCGGGATAACACATTTATCGAGAACCAGCACACTGTCGTCTTCGTTAAAAAGAGGTTCATTTCTTACGCTGTGACACTGCTTAGAAAACTGTGGATTACCACCAGAAGAAACAAATTTCTCATAATCTCTCTTCAAATCTCCATAATTTTTCAATTCGAAAACTTCTTCTTCAACTTCTGGCCGGAATTCCTCGTTTTTTGTCTTTTTAAATTTTGTAAGCTGACGAAACAATAAGGACGTGGAAACGAGGATGTAGCTGTTTGCTGCCCATTAATCATGAGTAGAACTTTCAAATCAGATGAAAACTTCAATGAAATGTTGTTTATTTTAGTCAGGTCGGAAAGCATTTTTATATTCTCATGACTTTCCTTGATATCTGGTACTACGCAAAGCATGATCAAATTTTTAACGCCGGTGATTGAGCTTTTCACTTCAACACTTCCCAGATCGATTTTCTCTTTCTTCGCACATATATTATCAAAAGTCGATTCTTCTGAACTATCTGTTGATTCTGTTGACAGAGGAAATATAGATACACAAATTTTGAAGAAGCCCTGTCCACCATCTGCCATTATTTTGATAACATAATCACCAAAAAAATTTCTCTTCTCCAAAACTGCATCAACGAGCTTTTCAGCATCAGCCCAAACGACATGTCTCTCTTCTTTCATATCATTCTTGACCTCAAACTGTATAGTATAAAATTTGTACACTCCTTCTAATGATTTCGATTTTTCTTTCATATGATTTTCATAATGACTTGATACAGATTTTCTGTCAGCATAATTTCTAATGAATGAAGCTAATTTTCTCCTGTGATTAGCAGAAGGATCGGTATTAACTCAAAAGTTGTCCAACTTTCCTGAAGGAAAAAAAGTATTTTTTTTAATTCCTTAAACGCTAACGTCCTTTTTCGTCCTCTAGTAATCAACACAATTTCATTTTTTGATTTTTCAATTTCTAATTTATCCTTGATGATGTTTGAAGCTATAAACTCTTTCTGTCCTTCCGAAAATCTATTCAATGAACTTGTCACATTTTTACATGCTACATGCTCACGCTTTTCACAAACATGACTCTTGCCTCGATAATTAGAATCAACGTTTAATTGATTGGACTTTGTGATTCTTGTTAATAAAATATTTTCGTATTTAGGAATGTCTGGAAGAGGCCTTTTTTTATTATTCTTATCGTGTTCAACAAGAGTGAATCGACACGTAGTAAAAATGCTGAGTGGGAATCTGTCATCTGTCACGTTATATTTTTTATTGAATAAATCCTCAATTAATTTTTCGAGGCGCTTTGTTATTTTAAAGGAATCCAATTTATTCTTGCCAATTACAATTTTTCTTCCACAAGGACCACATACCTTCTTCCTGTTCTCCGCGTGATTGCTCTTATGGTCTGGTTTCGTCGTCATGATGTGATTTTTTGGAATAATAATGAAAATCATACTCACAAATATAAGTAACTTGGTTCCACATCTTCACCGAAAGAAATGAAATACCTTGCAGAAAGTTGACAAATTTTCAGTATTTGTAGTTCTTAGAATTCACTCCAGACTTTTAAATGAATTTTATCCTTGAAACACAAAAAAAAAGCTTGAATAAAAAAATCTTGCGTCTTATTTTGTCAGGTCTCAAACAAGCGTTGCCTAGGTAACTCCATGTAGTTTTCTTTTGTTATCAGACTCAGGTTCAGACCTTTTTGGCTCAAAAATCTTGCGCCTGAAAAAGACGTTATTTCTGGGCTCAAAATAAGCTTACCTCTTTTCTGTGAACGCACACAATACAAGAAATATTAACACGAGTTAGATAATATTGTCATGCTGTATTCCTTGAATAGAAATAATACACTTAACTGAGTCTATGATTTTCATGCGAATAGACCTTTTTTAGATCTTGATTTGACTTCCTTTAGCACCTTAAGTCATGAGAAATTTTGGAAAAACTGATTTTCAACGACTTTCGTGAAAAATGATCAACAAGGCCCTAGTGGAAAAATTTCGTGGCGCTTCACTGTTAGTGTCTAGTCCGCCTTGAGTCGACATTGGCGCGCCACAGGCTGTCTGTCCAGTGGCTAGACTGGGATGTAACGCTGTGATCGACTAGTTTATAGACAGATCGGCTATTTTGATAAAAAATAATGAATAATTAAATAAAATGATTATTTTTTATGCCATAAAAGTCCAATATATAGATTTTGCAGTTAATTAAAAATATGAAAAAAGTTTTTGTACACGAAAAAATGAAGAAATAAGTTTCCGCATATCACTTGTACATACGCCGGGTGTCGAACTTCTGATGTAACTTCCTATTATATTGTTGTAACTTTGTCCCGTCGCCTTAACACCTCGGCCATCTAAAAGTTAAATTTTTTTCTATTTTGGTCGGAAATAAATTTCAATTCAGTACATCCTAATATTTATTTCAATAAAGCATGAACAATTTTTAAACAATAAAAGTGCTTGATATGTGAATAAATCATTGACAAAAATAAATTTTGTATGATTTTACTTGCGATTAGGCTACGAAATAATGATTGTTTATTATTTCAAATGATAATTAATACGTGAGGCTTCATCGTCATTCACGCAACCAATAAATAATTAAAGTAAATTAAATAAATCATTTATAATATTTGATTTTCTGGAATATCATTAATATTATACATAGCATTATACATATTATGATTATTATGAATTAAATTTAAATTTATTATAACTTCACTATATAATTCAATTCAAAGAAAATGTTCTTAAACATTCTTGAAAAAAAATCGTTCTTAAGAATACAGTTCTCGGATTAAGATTTCTTTCACCTTCAACAATTATTGTTTACGATCTAAAATATGTAGTAGTGTATAATTAATTATTGCTTGAGCATTTGTGCAATTGTGTATTGTAATTTCCTAAATCTCTTATTCAAAAATTATTATTTTCTGAATTCACTTCTGTAATATTTGTTCAAGTCCAAAACGTGATTCTGTCTAGAAACTAGCTAAAATCTGGACAATTTTTATATATTCAAATTCGCAACGAACTCCTAGATACCGCCAAGACTGGGACTAGCCAGCAGAAAGTTATGAATCAAACACGTAGTAAAACTAGACAGCGCCAGTGTAGCGCCAGGCTAGTATTGCGTGAATAGACAGGCTTGAGAAAAACTGTACTGGCCTTAGCATGATTCAAGACTGCCACGAAATTTTTCCACACGGGGGGTCCACGTTGAGACGCTCTATCTCGCTGGCTATTGAACATTTGCAAATGCTCAAGGTCTCATTTTGAAGGTAATTTAGTCCCCTACGAAGACCGAGAATCATCACAGTAAACCTCAAGAATAAATTCCATCTCAAAATCGGATAAAAACGCTGCAGCACGTTTATCTACTCAAAGATAAAATTTATCTGGCGAAAGATAAAATTCATCTGGCGAAAGATAAAATTTACCTGGCGAAAGATAAAATTTATCTGGCGGAAGATACATTTTTTCCCACGGAAATATTTATGTCAAGCACTATAAGCTAACCTAAGTGCAGCCTATATACCGTGTGAGTGTAGATTAATGGTTTTTTGGTTTGAATCATTTAAATAAAGTGTTTTTTGTAATCAGGGGAAATGGATTTTTAAAAAATTTGCGAAGAGTTCAGTAAGTCAGCCCTATTGATAAGACCCTCGTGTAATTTTCGGTGGTGATTTAACCAATGAATGCCGCAAGGATTTTCAAATTTCTCGAGGAAATACTCGACTCAGGCAGTTAGTTGATCCTCGAGGATGTCAGTGCACATAACCGTCCTTTCCAGTTTTCATAGACCCACCGACAATTTTGGATCTACGCCCACCGAATTTTGGTGAACCTAGCCGCTCTTTTCAGTTTTCATAGGCTCACGCATTTGACATAAATATTGTCGTGAGAAAAAATTTATCTTCCGCCAGATGAATTTTATCTTTCGCCAGATAAATTTTATCTTTCGTCAGATAAATTTTATCTTTGTGTAGATAAACGTGCTGCAGCGTTTTTATCCGATTTTAAGATAGAATTTATTCTCGGGGTTTACTGTGATATTATGTATAAAATACATTCCTGACGAGGTATCTCGGAAAACCCAATTTTCTCACTTATTGACTTCAGTCATATGCGCTCTATCTCGGCAACCAATGACTATTTCTTAAAGTTGTAGGGCGCGTTCAAAAGGTAATTTGATGTGATAAAATACATCCCTGAGGAGATATTCTCAAAAAACCGATTATTGTTACTTTTTGCTGATCAAAAAAGTGATTTTCTAGCGAAAAGGATCTGTTCAGATTTTGTCTCAACGATTTTTTAGCACTCCTAGGTACCCGAAAGAGCATGCCATATTCACTTTTCTTCGGTGTTTCAAGTAGACTTTTTTTTGCTTCCCAACCACCTTGTGTGTTGCCAATAGCGCCTTTTTGGACAAAAGTCTGTCTACAATCCAATTTTCAATGGATTTTGACGTTTTTTTTTTAATTGGCCGTAAGGCTTTCGTGTATATTGAGTCCGTGCGAGAATTCCGATTTGGCTAATCCACAATTTTTTATTCAACAACAAAATAAAAAATATTTTTATCCTCACTTTTCAGATGTACCTTTTTTTATAAAATCTGCGAATTGACTGAAGAAGAGCTTAAGCCAGTGTAATTACTATCTAGCAATAGTTTTTAGTAGGCTAGAGTAAGAAAAAAATTGTTTGTAATGTTTTAAACAAATTAATGAACAAAAGCCATTTTCTCGTGATTCGCAATGATTAGTTGTTTGAAATTAACAGTTTTTATATCGAATATGAGAGAAACATATGCTGCATATGCTGCTTGGCAGCATTATTTAAACAATTTTTATAAACAAATACACAGGTTTCGTATGTCACAATGAATAGGCTCCATTTTCTTGTAGAATCGACTAAGCCTGTCTTGCCAATGACTGCTTGCTCTTATTCTTTTCAAATTAACAACAACTGGTAATTACTTGAACAATGTTTATAAACAAATTCACATTTTTAACATTATTTCACGAAAAGGGTCCATTTTTTTGCGGAACTCACTAAAAATGTATCGTTAGTGACTCCTATCTGTAATTTTGTTCAAATTGATATAAAATATTAATTTTTTAAACATTTGTGATAAATAAATGCACATTTTGACCATTTTTCCAAGAATGGGCTTCATCTTCTTTACGAAATCAACTAAAAATGTATTTCCAATTACTCTTTGCTACGATACTTTACCAACGGATAAGAAAAGTTAATTATATGAACTTTATATGTCTTGCCAATTATTCCTTTTGTCACATTTTCTCAATTCGGAAAAAGTTTTGATTGTTTAAACAATATTTATAAACAAACTCACAGTTTGGCCATTTTTCATAATACATTTTCTTGCCAAGTTCTTGTCAAGATACGATTCCCAATGAATACATAATTTGATAACACTATAACTAAAAATCCATCACACACTTGATTTCAGCTCTTGTTTTCAGCTCAATCCGCAAAAAAGTGTATAATGAAAAATAGTCAAACTGTGAATTTGTTTATAAATCTTGTTTAAACAATCAAACCTTTTGCCAAGTTAAGAAAATGTGACAAGAAAGAATAATTGGCAAGACATTTATTGATGATTCCGTAAAGAAAATTAATACTTTTCATGGAAAAATGGTAAAATGGTCGATTTCTACATAAATATTGTTTAAATAATAAACAGTTCTTGTTAATTTGACAAACAAGGGAGTAAGGAGTCATTGGTAAGACATTCATGGTCGATTCTGCAATAGTAGAAGCCAATGCATTGTGACATACGAAAACTGTGTATTTGTTTATAAAAATTGTTTAAATAATGCTGCCTACCAGCAGATATTTCTAAATAATCATAATTAGGTATAAATTTTTTCATATTCAATATAAAAACTGTGAATTTCAAATACCTAATCATTGCAAATCACAAAAAATGGCGTTTTCTCATTAATTTGTTTAAAACATTATAAATTTTTTTTTCTTACTCCTACCTACTGAAAACTTTTGCTAGATAGTAATTACACTTACTTAAGCTCTTCTTTAGTCAATTCGCAGATCTTACAAAAAAGGTACATCTGAAAAGTGAGGATAAAAATATTGTTTATTTTGTTGTCAAATAAAAAATGGTGGTTCAGCCAAATCGAAATTCTTGCACCGTCTCGATATACCCGAAAGCCTTGCGGTCATTTTGAAGAAAAAAAAGTCAAAATCCATTGACATTAGACAGAATTTTGTCCACAAAAAGTGCTTTTGGCTACACTGTGCGATGGTGAAGCCTCATCTATTTTAAAAAATTTGATAAGTTTTAGACTTGAATTCATATTAATCTTTATAATTACTTGATGGAATAATGTTATAAATTAGGAATAATGAAATAAATTGTTTGACGCAAAGATGAACTGAAATGATTAGGCAAAAAGTAATGTGATTTTTAGAGTAAATTTTGCCTCTGCGGTTGGTCTTGCCCCGGTCTACTCTAGTAACTATTATATTAACTGTAGGGGAAACCACCCTACACTAGATAGGGCGAAAATCAACAGCATTTAACTGCATTAGTTTTCAAAAATAAAGAAAGGTTTTTCTTTTTCGATAAAGCTTACATATTCCATTGAATATTCTTATAGAAAACAATATCACGAAATTAGTAAATTCAGCTGTATTAAAAATTTTTATTAATCCCGGTCAAGGGTATGATTTTGAAACTTCTATCCACCAATAGATAATTGTTTCTCGTATTGCTTCTGGACATGACAGAATACTTAGTTCGCGATTATTAAAATTTATCATTAGTATACTCACAAAATAAATGAGTTTATTGAGTAAATCACAGTTGAAACTATAATTATTTTACGAAAATCATACAAGCTTAAATTTTTAACATTTTTTTTATCTCTGATATTGCGTGAGATTGGTGCGATTGGTACGTGGTGTTTAATCTTAATAATATTTAACCTGACTTGTGACTAATTTTTTGCTCTCATACATTAGTAGTATAGCTACGACAGTTCTGCGGCACCACTACGTAGTTCCAGCTGCCACCGACCGATGGCGCCACTGGTCAGTTACCGACAGTCGGTAACTCGCGCAAACTCTTCATTCAGTCAATAAGCATGGTCCCTGCTTTACCGACCGAACCCACAAGCAACTTTTATGTAGGTGGCGCGGACAGTTCGATGGCAGGGTTCTGTTCCAAGCTAAAAGTCGGTAAAACAATGACCGGTAATTTACCGATAAACGATAATCGTTCCGTGTTAATATGTCACTAGTCGATAAGTTGTTACCGGCAACGTTTTTAAACATACAGTCGATAAATGTGATATCTGTTTTACCGCGAGAGTGTGACACTGAAGTTCAGATACATGCCGCGGCGTCTCGTCGTGGGGTCTCCGGCCCATATTCAGAGGCGCCTTATATTTCCCGACAGAAGATGATGGTTCATATCCGTGCTAAGATGACAACAGCTAATAAGTTGTTACGAGCAATTGATGGCACCACCATCAAGTCAGTTAAATTAAAGTAAAATTCAATATTGCACATGGTGAATTCAAACGACACATAGGGCTAGGGTAATCCTTAAGTTCTAGAACCTTCTAGAGGTATTTGTGGAGTTGGGGATAGCTGACTATAAAAGAAGACATCAAATCAGAGTGCCGTCATTCTGTCGTGCGAGGCAGTGCAATTAAAGTGGATAGTAAATATAAAATTATCAAAACAGAAAAAATAACTTGTGAAGTTAAAACATTATTAGTGTAGACAGTCTACATCTAGTAGAAAATGATCCTCAATGAGTGTGTGAAACTTATTCCTGCTTTCGAGGATGTACTGACCCTGCTTTCATCATCATCATCATCGGGGAACGTTAACTAAACAAAGTTAATCGGCGGAACGAGTGTATACTATGCTTAAAAGCAGTGCGAAAGGAATTGTCATGTATACCACGACTGTCAATAAATCAGAAAAGAAAGTGCCTAAATATTATTGAACATTTGGAATGTTTTAAAGCTCGATTCGAGTTTCTCGCTAAAAAGGGTAGCGGACTTCAGAAGAAACGCAATGACATTAACGATCGAGTGCAGTGGATTGACGTCGACAAAGCATTCGATAGTCGAGTGAAAACATGCATTGTTGTGAACCTGGTTCACAAGGATGTTCTTGCCTTTCTTGATGACGCCCAAGTTCTATTTGTTATACATGTAGGCCGATCCTTGTGTGAACATAGAGCTTTTAAAATCAACACTGTGCTAAATGCATATTATCTAAAGATTGGTAAGGGGGATCCTGATGTAAAGAACTTTAAATCAAAAAATGAAGAGATATACGTCACCACGGATTTGAAAATATGGTTTACCAACAACGCAAGATACCCTATCTTAACTGAAATGGAGGAGTTTCAAGAGAAAGACTCTGGATGGACCTTACACTCTATTGTGAAATTAGAAGTGAATATCAACAAACTAAACCCTATGAAAGGCAGCTCTTACATTGATCTTCCTTTACGGATCAAGAGAAAAAAAGCATGTGTTAACGTGCAAAATATGAACGACAATGAGTGCTTCAAGTGGGCTATATTATCAGCCATATATGCCCCTAACAAAAACGATATTGCTAAACGCGTGTTCAGCTATAAGCAGTACAAGGATGAGTTAAACTTTTCTGGAATAAATTTCCCAGTAGCAATGAAAGATGTATCAAAATTTGAAGCACTAAATGGCATTTCAGTGAATATTTATGGCTTGATTAAAAAGAAGCAAAAGTTGATAGTGGTTCCTCTTCATCTCACTTCGCAGGTGAGGGAAACTCATGTAAACCTTCTCCGAGTTGAAGAGGAATATGTAAATGAAGATAGCAGTGATGAAGAAGAAGAAAGCAATCAACAGGATATCAGAACCCAATCTTTTAACTTCCACTATGTATGGGTCAAAGATCTTTCTCGATTAGTTAGCTACCAGCTATCGAAACATGATGGAAGAAAACATATCTGTGAAAGATGCTTGCACTACTTTTCAAAAATAGAGACGTTGGTAGCTCATAGGGAAGATTGTAAAAAAGTGAATGATTGTAAAATAATGCTACCAAAACCTGGCAGAAATATCATTGAATTCAAAAATTTCAAGCATAGAGAAAAGGTACCATTCATTATCTATGCCGATTGTGAGTCCCTATTAATACCAAGTGGAGACGTAAAAAAACAGACAACAAACACTAAAGTATTCCAGAAACATGAAGTTTTTGACATCGGGTACTTATTCAAGTGCAGTTACAATGATTCACTGTCATTCTACAACTCATGTCCTGAAGGTGTGGAACCAGCAAAGTGGTTTGCTCGAGAGTTACAGTTAATTGCAAATAAATGTGAGAAAATACGGGCATCTCCAGTTCCGATGCAGAACCTAACACCAAGGCAACAGGAAACTTTCTTTGAAGCCACTACATATCATATCTGTCAGAAAGGCCTACATCCACCCATGAAGAAGGTTCGCAATCACTGTCACCTGACAGGAAAATATCGAGGTCCCGCACATGAATACTGTAATCTAGCTTATCAAGATTCCAACATCATACCTGTTGTGTTCCACAACTTGAGTGGGTATGATGCCCACTTTATCATCCGCGACACTGCTACACAATTTGAAGGAAAAGTAAAAGTTCTGGCATTGAATAAGGAAAAATACATATCTTTTACCAAATATGTTAATGGAACACAGATAAAATTCCGATTCATTGACTCATTCAGATTCATGGCATCGTCCTTGGAAAAGTTAGCATCGTATCTCACTGAGTATAAAATTGTGAGTGCAATGTTTTCTGGAATGGAGAGTGAGAAAGTTGAACTTCTAACGAGGAAAGGTGTTATCCCCTATGAATACCTGGACTCGAGGGTGAGACTGAAAGAGAACCAGCTTCCACCAAAAGAAAAGTTTCACAGTAACCTGAATGATTCATCAATATCTGATGAGGACTACGAACATGCACAACAGGTATGGTGTGCATTCAGTGTCAAAACCCTCGGCGAATACGTAAAACTATACATGAAGACTGATGTGTTGCTGTTGGCTGATGTGTTTGAAAATTTCCGAGAACAGTGTCTCATGTCTTACGGTCTCGATCCAGCACATTACTACACGACTCCTGGCTTCACATGGGACGCTATGCTTAAGTATACAGAGGTAAGATTGGAACTCCTCACTGACGTTGATATGCTATTGATGACCGAGAAGGGTAAAAAGGGTGGAGTGAGTCAATGCTCCAACCGATACACCATTGCCAACAACAAGTATATGAAAGTTTTCAATGAAAGAGGTGAGATCATCTACCTTGTATATTTCGATGCAAACAACCTTTATGGTTGGGCAATGGGACAACCGCTTCCTTACGGTGGTTTCGAGTGGGTTACAAATTTGGAAAATTTTGATTTCAATATTCCAAATGATTCACCCATTGGTTATATTCTAGAAGTTGATTTATACTATCCACCCGAGCTTCACGATGAGCACAATGATTTACCGTTCTGTCCACCGTTCTGAAACCACCGGGTTCCAACCAGGAGAAGCTTCTAACCACCCTCCTACTGAAACATAAGTACGTTCTCCATTACCGAGCTCTCAAACATGCTCTTGCAAACGGTCTTGTGTTACTCAAAATTCACAGAGTACTTCAATTCAATCAGTCAACATGGCTCAAGAGTTACATAGATTTCAATACAGAAAAGAGAGCACAAGCTAAAAATGAATTCGAAAAGAACTTATACAAATTGATGAATAATGCAGTTTACGGTAAGACAATGGAGAACGTACGAAAGCATGTAAACGTGAAACTCGTGGCGAAATGGAAGGGTAGGTATGGAGCAGAAGCCCTCATAGCTAAACCGAACTTTCACAGCCGAGCCATTTTCAGTGAAAATCTCATGGCTATAGAGTTAAGAAAGACAGAAGTTTTGTTTAATAAGCCAATCTATGTGGGTCTGACAGTGCTGGATGCATCTAAAATCCTAATTTATGATTTTCACTACGATTACATGCGTAAAAAATATCGTAACAACTGTAAACTCTTGTACACTGACACAGACAGTTTAATATATGAAGTAAAGTGTCAGGACATTTATGCCGACATGAAAGAAGATATGGAAAAGAATATTCAACAGTTCGACACATCAGATTACCCTCGAGACAATATTTTTGGAATGCCTCAAAAAAACAAGAAAGTTCTGGGTTTGATGAAAGATGAATGTAATGGTAAAATAATTACGGAATTTGTTGGTTTGCGTAGTAAGATGTATAGTGTCCGTGTCAATGGTGAGGACTTTGTTAAAAAAGCCAAAGGTGTAAAAGCAGCCGTTGTAAAGAAAAGTATCACCTTCGATGATTACATAGAATGCTTGCGAAATTTGTGTATCCAATCTAGAACGCAATATGTGATTAGGTCAAGACTACACAACGTCGAAACTATTGAACAGCAAAAGATTGCACTGAGTCCTTATGACGATAAGCGATACTTACTCCCAAACAGTACAGACACCCTCGCATGGGGGCATTATAGAATCAGCGTAATGAATGTCGATGATGTTTTAAGCGATAGTGATGAAGAATTGCTAGATCTTCTAGTAAAAGATTAGGTTCAAGTGTAAATAGTACGTATAAGGGTCGTATTGAATAAAAACATTATATATGTACGAAGGGCTTTTTTTATTTATCAAAAACCTTACATCTAGTTAGCACAAGCGTAAACTTAGTATTATAAATCTCATAATTTAGTTTAACATTTAATCGCCGTTGATTCATCATTGGTTCAACGTTGGTTCAACATTGATTCATCATTGGTTCAGCATTGATTCATCGTTGGTTAAACATTGATTCATCATTGGTTCGACATTGTACAGAGTTGATTTAACATCGCACAAAGTTGATTACATATCTGATTTATCTATCCAGCTGTTGTGTGAACTGTCAAAACCTAGCCACTTTACAAGTATTTTATCACCACGTTTCTTGATTACTTTTTCCACCAGGTATACGTCTGGATGTTTAACTTTGAGAAGTTCTTGCTCATAAAATCCATCAGCAACGGGTTGTTCTTGATAGTCTTTGAGCCTGTACGTCACTGGATTCGTAAGCATAACTCGATCCACAGTGAATATCTCTGTTGTCCAGTTGGGGGTGTATCCTTTCTCAAAAACGTGCTTGTGCTTGCTGATTCGAACTTTGTCACCAACTTTGAACTTTGGTCTTCTCCTCGGTATATTTCGCAGTTTTTTAAATTGTGGCCACATCTTATTCATAAGCGTGCGATTAAATCTTTCACAGATTGATGCCTTTAGATTACTTTGCGTTGAGTAGAGATTGATGCCATGTCGTTGCATAAGTTTTTTAAAATGTGAATTATAAAATTCTTTGCCTTCATCGGTGTGTAAGTTTTTTGGCACACGATCCCGCACAAGTATAGATTGCATTGCTAAAGTAACATCTGGCCCACTCTTGCTTTTAACAGGAACCGCCCAAGCGTACTTGGAGAAAATATCTATAACGGTAAGTAAATACTTGTAGCCATTATTCTCACGGGCATAGGGTAGCATTTCAACCAAATCTGCCTGCCACGTCTCGTCTATACCACGCGTTTGCACACGACGACGTGGATAATTCTTTCTAGCAGGTTTATGCAGTTCTGTGACTACTGCCAATTTCTCCTTGTCCATTCTCGAGTGCGTTAAATCGAGCGTCCAACTGGGAAATGAGTTCAGTGTTACGGACTGATCAATTTCTTTGGGTGTCAATCTCCAGATTTTTAAGTTTTTCGTTGATTGATTCTTCGGGTAAACGTATCATCAAACTATTATTGTCAATCTCTGTTCGCATAGATGATGTGACTTGATACACAGTACGTATCTCGTTTTGCACAATACGCTGTACAAGTCCCAAATTGACTGCATCGTATTGTTCTTTGGCCTCACTAACGTTACAAACTCTCTTGCCATCTACATCGTAATGGCCGTCAGAAGTAATCTTGAATCCAACACCAGGCGGCCCACGGCTTCCTGCAGCGGTTCGATCCAGGTGACGTCCAAACACGTCGATACTCATCGTCATACTGATGAAAGCGTTCTCAGTACCCTCCTAATATATGATTTCAGCTTCCCGCAGTTCCTCAATGATTGATATAATTTCATTGTTATGACTCGGGTTGCCTGCTGCCTGAGATGCTAGGAGTAGACGAAGACGATCAACAAGTTCGTTAGGGTCGTTCCAGTAGACGTAGTCAGGCCTTACATTTCTTCTTGCTACCATAAACTGTGGTAGGGAACCTCCACCTTTGAATGATCGTCTGCGTGATACGTTAAATAATTTTGAAATAAAGTTCTTGTACTTATTATTGCTGCTAGTGCGAATGGATTCACTGGGACTGTATCGCTTCTTGTGTGCATTTGTAGCAATCAAAATTTCCTTATAATTGTTTCGATCGTCAGTGCTTATATGAGATTCTGCTGGATTTTGTTTGAATAAAAGTTCAAGGAGACCAACGGTTTTCAGATACTGTTTACCACCAACATTGATATATTGTCCCTCAAAACTAATGGGTTTGTCACCAATCATAAGACTGCCATCATTGAGTTTACGCACACCATAAACCATATCCAAATACTGCTTCCTATTTTTTTGCAGCATCCTGAGAAATTTGTTTGTTAAATACTCGTAATTATCAGCAGACTCAGTCACGGCATCTTCTTGAATAATAGTTGTATCTTGCTCGCCTTCAGCATCAGCAGTCATAAAGGAAGCATTATCATCGTCCTCTTCCTGCTCGTCATCCTCCTCCTCATGCTCATCCTCCTCATCCTTTTTCTTTACAAGCTCATTTTGTTGAACTTCCTTCTTGACTGAAGGATTTGATATATCAACCAGTTTCTGCAGTGGCATGACGATTGGCTTAAACGTTTCACTCATTATCTTTTCAGTTGCTTCTTTACCCATTTTGAGCTTTCGATGTTTACGTCGAATCGCCTCACTAGCTTTAGCAATTTGACGGAGCATCTCCTTCTCTTTGTGAAACTTTGACATGTTGACGTGTTGATGTCTCAATTTATAATGACATCATTTTTACTACATGACATGTACTTATAGAGAGATGAAACAGTCAAAACCTTTTCTGTATCTTCCCTTGTTGAGCTCACTGTCCTTATCAATTACAACAAATCCATACTTATCAGCATTCCAACATGCTGAACATAAGTCTCGAAACTGAGAATAACTCATATCAGTATTCACATGATCATCATACACATGTCTCAAGTTCCTCTCATCCTGCTTGAAAAGTATCAACATATTGACATTATCTCGAACAAGATGTTTAGGAATTCGAGCGTAAGTTTGACATAAGTAAAAACTATCAACATGAGCGTGTCTTCCCATACAGAAAAAGGCTCTAATGTTATCCTGCTTCTCACAGGCCACATCGTCAAATACAATTATCGAATTTGCTTGAGCTTCACTTGGTTATATTACATCTTCATGCTCACTAAAAGGAAAATATTCAACACCTTCTACATTATTTAACACCCGCTCCAAGAATTTGTACTTTGGTTGCTTGAGGGATTTTGAGTAGACGTAGACATTGTCAAATTTTAATCCATTTGGGTGTAGGATTAGGGCAAGTAATGTATTCGTCTTGCCACAATTTGATGGTCCGCATAATACTTCTCGAATGCTGTCTGGTAGTAGGCTGCCATGACGTTTTACCGTCTTCTTCTCTGATTGAACTAAGGTGTCAAAGTTGCCAACTGGAAGTTTAACGGGTTGTGTCTTAAAGCGCATCTTGAACTCGACTGTCATGAAAGCTATAAATACAGCCCTTATATAATTCTTACATCAGTTGCGTGCTTACCTTTGCTCAGTGAAGAATGATTGTGCACCATAAAGTGAACAAAGTATCACGCCGTAATCATCGAGGTAAAGGATTGATCAAAAAAGTTATAAACAACTTGCGTTTTGAGTTGCACTTGCCTGGCTACCAATACTGTGGTCCAGGTACTAAGCTAGCCAAACGACTTGCTAGAGGTGATCCCGGTATCAATCCTCTAGACGCTGCGTGTAAAGAACACGACATTGCATACTCGCGAAATCGTGAAAACGTTGAAGTGAGAAACGCTGCAGATCGTGTACTAGCTAGTAAAGCCTGGCAGCGCGTTTTTGCTAAAGAAGCTGGAAATAGCGAGAAAGCGGCAGCATTAGCAATAACTAACGTTATGAATGCCAAAGCGAAACTCGGTATGGGGCTGACGAAGAAACCCAGTTCAAAGAAGAGGAAACCTAGTGTGAAAAAGAAACCAGCTGCAAGAAATAAACTAATATCATTCAGAAAGGTTGTGAATGCAGCTAAGAAAGCAATTAAAAGAAGTAGTGATGCAAAAGTGGCAATCAAGTCTGCAATCAGAGGTGCACAGAAAGCTGTCAAAAGTGCAGGCGATAAACATCAAGTGCAAAATCCACGTGTTCTACCAATCCCTTCGAAAGTCGGTGGTGTTTTGCCACTGAATCCAATTTTTGCCGGACTCAGTGCACTTGGAGCTCTCTCTGGTGGAGCAGCAGGTGTAGCTAAGGCGGTAAATGATGCTAGCGCAGCTAAGCAACAACTGGCAGAAGCTCAACGTCATAACAATACAATGGAGGCTATTGCTCTAGGAAAAGGTTTACACCTAAAACCCTACATAAAAGGATTACGTCTTCATATGAAACCTTACCGAAAAGGACAGGGACTTCGTCTAAAACCAGCATCAAAAAACGTGTAGTGAAGCTACCTCACCATGCACTCACTGATACAGATCTTTTCAAGTATGCTAAAGCTCTAAAGATTTCACATTTTCGTGGAGTATTTATGCGTAATCAACTACCAGTAAAGGGACCTCGTCAACTTGAGTCAGCTATTGTTAACCTTGATGATAGTCACGGCCCAGGTACCCACTGGGTAAGTTATAGAAAGATCGGTGATAATGTCCTATACTTTGACAGTTTCGGTAATCTTCGTCCACCTTTGGATCTCGTAGATTACCTAGGTGTTGGTAGCGTGATAAAATACAATCATGACAGATATCAGGATTATGACAGTGTTGAATGTGGTCACTTTTGCTTAAAATTTCTAGCTGGACAACTAAATATAAAAGACAAATACTGTCTATATAAGAACATGTAATAAACGGACTAGAGTCAGTACAGAGAAAAACACGATCATGGAAGAATCATTTACTCTCACGATAACAGGAAACTCTTCTGTGCTAGACTCAGAGTATTTTCCACCAATAGAACTCTCTCCTCATAAGAACTATGTACTTGGACTCGTTGAAATGCTTACATTTAATGCGATTCCTAACGTTGACACTGGAAAGAATAAAATCTATGTTGGTGATCGAGTTGTGACCATACCTACTGGCAGCTATGAGATTGAAGACATTGAGAGTTATGTCCAGAAAGCTCTAGCAATTGATGGAATTACAATAAACATCAAGCCAAATAATAACACATTGCGCAGCGAGATAAAGTGTGATCGCAAAGTGAACTTTCAACCTCACGATTCTATTGCACGACTGTTGGGATTCGCTCCACGTGTTCTCGAAGCCAATAAGACTCATACTTCGGATCTACCTGTGGCTATTCTCAAAGTGAATGCTCTGCGAGTTGAGTGTAATATCACTACTGGAGCTTACATAAATAATCGCAAAGTGCACACGATTCATGAATTCTTTCCTGTTGTACCACCAGGATATAAGATCGTTGAAGTGCCGTCACACGTCATTTACCTTCCAATCGCTGTGAAGACAATACATCAAATTCAGCTCCGCATAGTTGATCAAGACGGAGACTTGGTGAATTTCCGAGGAGAGGTGATAACAATACGACTGCACGTCAAGTCATCATAATGGGTATAGTGTACAATCGCAAAGGTGTTTATATAACAGCGTCAACATGCGAAACACACGCCAGTTCTCAAGCAGCACGCAAGGCGCTAACACCTCAGAACGTGCTCTTTCTGACACAGCTTGGTCTGAAGATCAAACCTCGTGGAAAAAGAAACTGAAGCGACCATTCAAGATATTGATCATCTCCTTCTGTTGTAATAAAAATGGAAGAAATACTAAACATTCAAGCACCAGTGAGATTTGATGAGTCCGTAGCTCACTATGAGATTCACTCACATCAGCCTTATGCTTCATCGTCATTCAACAACAGTGATGAAATTCGAATTGCTGTCCAACATCAAGATTTGTGTATACTACCCAGCAAGAGTTCACTGCATGTGTATGGAAGACTGACAAGGTCTGATGGAGTAACAGCTGTTACTGGTACAGCACTAGTGAGCAATGCCATCTGCTATCTGTTTGATGAAGTTCGCTATGAACTCAATGGTATTGAGATTGATCGTTGCAAAAATGTCGGTCTCACTAGCACCATAAAAAGCTACGTCTCATTTACCCCCGGGCAAATTTATTTAATGGAGAATGCAGGATGGCTAGACATCCCGGAAGGAACGAAACGTCTGACCGATAATGCGGGATACTTTGATGTCACTATACCACTCAGTATGATCCTGGGATTTGCTGAAGACTATCGGAAGATCGTTGTAAACGCAAAGCATGAACTCATCCTGACAAGATCACGCAGTGACTTGAATGCCATTGTTCAAGCACGACAAGCGCCAGGAAACGAAGAGCAATATAAGATCTCAATTCATAAAGTGGAATGGATGATACCATATGTAATCGCTTCGGATGAGCAAAAAATAAATTTGCTGAACATCATTGGAAAAGATTTTCTCACAACTATGAGTTTTCGCTCATGGGAATTGTATGAGTACCCCCTGATTCCCACCACCTCAAGACATATATGGACTGTGAAAACATCAACTCAGTTGGAAAAACCACGTTACGTTATACTGGGTTTCCAGACAGGTAGAAAGGATAGGCTAGCCAGATATGCTAATCGCTTCGATCACTGCAATATAACCAATGTCAAGTTATTCCTCAATTCACAGTACTATCCGTATGGTAATTTAAATCTGGAGTTTGACCATAATCAATTTGCACTTCTGTATGAGATGTATGCAAACTTTCAGACAGCCTACTATGGTAAAGAGCCTGAACCAATGTTGAAGAAAAGTGATTTTAAAGAATACGCTCCTCTCTGTGTCATTGATTGCTCAAAACAAAATGAGTTTCTCAAACAGACCTCAGTGGACGTTCGTTTGGAATTTGAATCTGCAGACAATTTTCCCGCTGAAACTGCAGCCTACTGTCTAATTATACATGACCGTATGATTCAGTACCAACCATTGAGTGGTAGTGTGAAGAAGTTGATTTAAGATGATAGTGGTGGGGAGAAAAGGTATAAAGTAGATGATTTTAGTAAGATAATTCAGTTTTCATCGAAATGGAGTTCATTGTAGACGTGCAAGGCTTCAAGAAGCCCAACAACCAGTTCGTCTTCAAGGAATTGGCTATAGTTCCCCTCCAGGAAGAAGCTCAACCTCTGGTCTACCTCTTTGAACCTCCCTGCTATTGGAACTCTCTGCCTGCTCGATACAAGAGTGAAAATTTGTGGCTGTGTCGCAATTATCACGGTATGGGGTGGACTTCTGGTGACATACCCTACGAGGAGGTGAGACCTATACTTCAAGATATACTACTTGGTGCTTGTGCTATTTACGTCAAAGGACTTGAAAAGAAGAAATGGTTTGACGAGTTTGGATTGCATGTACGCAATTTGGAGGATTTGGGCTGTCCTTCGCTAAAGAAATTACACAATGCAGTTTCCATCACGTGTAATCATCATACCCAGTTCTGGAATCACAACTGCGCTGTCCGAAATGTCCTGACGCTCAAGACCTGGTTCTTGACTCCTCAGGATCAGCCAACCATCAGTATCTATGCTGGAAGCAGTGCTGACAACGATGACGCTGATGATGTGACTAAAAGTGTTGATACTACAGATTGTTGTTTGAAAAATACAAAGCTTAAAGACTTTTATAATAAGTGCGAATTCATGTTTTAAGAATGTTTCTTTCAACGAATTAGGCTAAGATTTTACCTTGTTAAATTAGTTTAAGATTTTACTTTATAAAAGTAGGTTCGGTCTTTTTCTTGAATAAAAAAAAAATTAAAGGTATTGAGAGTGTTCATTACTTTTAAACCTATCCACAAGTTAAGCATTAGTCAAGCTAAATCAAAATGTTTCAAATTTCTAGCTATTACATTTAATATCATT
>CAKNXH010063394.1:498258-527064 GCA_932178445.1 Andricus quercusramuli
GCTGGAACTACGTAGTGGTGCCGCAGAACTGTCATAGCTATACTACTTACATTAATTAATTAAAACATTTCAATGAAACTTCATCAGAAAGTATGGTATCCTTGCTGAAATGTTATACTAACAAAAATAATGGATATTTCCTGCCAGTTTTCTAGTTCATTAAGATTATCTACTGTTAACCATTACCTACTGCAGGGTGCTCTCCCCTACTTCTTTTAGAATCCGTATGATACAAGATTTCCGACTTTGCATATCCACTGAATATTGAAATTCTTTTGAATGTCATAAACATCAGTAGGTTTTAATTTTGATACGATCTGTGAAGATTTGGAGAACAATCCAAGTTAGGAAAGGTTCCTGTATCGATATTTAAGACGATATTAAATACAAGAGCTTCGGGCGATCTTATCTCTGCTCCAGCCTATTCATTGGTTTGCTTCGCGCGCAAAGTTCCTCTTCGAACTTCGATCACGTGATGTCTTTCGTCATACCACATTATATCGTATCGGCGCGAAATCGATTTCAAAGCACCGCTTCGAGGGATTTGTGCATGTAATCCACAACTTTATTAAATTTCATTTTGTTTTCGCTTCCAAATATGGTAAGATTGTATTTTTACTAATATGCTAAAAACTTTAATTTTTGAAATAAAATAAAATTCCAATTATATTATTAAATATTTGGTATTCATTGCACATTATACATCAATTTTGAATGATTCGTGGATTAAATTATCATTAAATAAGCAACCGGGAAGTATTTTAGATGTAGATGTTAGCTTGTTACAGTAGGCTGACTCCAAATGGCTTTATCTACTTGGGCTGGCAGGCGTCCGGCGCGGCGCGCCCTGACACTAAAGTCGGGTCCAAAATTCGAGGCCCCTCACTTTTCTTGATTGCAACTGGCACAAAAAATCTCTGAAATGTCTAATGAAAAGCATCTGAAAGCTTGAAGTCTTCCGAATGCACCGATATGTTCACTTTTGTCCTGAAAAATTTGTTTCAATAGTTAAAATGCAAAACGTCTCAAAAAACAGGGTTTTTCGGCCTCCTTTTTCAAGGGTCTATACTTTGACCTGTTCCCAGAAGAAGGGCGACGATAGGAAAAATCTGAGAAAATTCACAGATATTCCTTGAACATTCCTGAATGCAATGCATTTTTCAAAATGCTGAAATATGCAATAGGTTTCTCTTTACGGTGATTTATTTACGAACATTTTATCTTGAGAACGAATGAAGATAGGAAACCGTACAATGGCTCCAAATGTGCAGTTTTGCCATGCGATTGCAGTGCAATAATTAAATTTATGATAAAATCATTCTCAGGCAAGAGTTATCATTTCGAATATTTCTGACTTCAATCAGTGTGGGCCCATGGTCAGCACAGCGGGACAAGTGGCAGCAAAAAAAGTACCGTTTCTATGACAATAGTAATTCCAGAAGCAAGCCCAATTGCGAATATTAACCCGATTAAGAATATTTTCAGTAGACAACAATTTTTAAAATAAATTTCTAAGTTCCTACAATCCTGGATATTTTTTGAACTGACTCCAATTTTTTGTGAAATCCACATTATTTTTTAATTTTTCAGAAATCTTCATAAATATTCATGGACGCGTAATTTTTCGGAATGAAAAAATTATTCAAAAATTTTTCAAGAATCTTTGCAACATTTTTATATTGTTATGAAACCTTCAAAAATCCTCAAGAAATTTGAAAAATTTATTTCAAATCTAACTTATTTCGAAAATATTTTCAGAACTAATAAATATCTTTTTACATAATTTGAATGTTTCCTGTACATTGAAAGTAATTTCCTTTATATACTTTAGAAAATTCTCTTATCCTCTTTAATCCCATGCGAATTCTCGGAAAGCTTCAAAATTTTATTTTGAAATCTAAAAAAATGTATAATTTGTTGAGAATTTTTTGAAAGATTTCCAAACTGTAATGTCAATTCGAATTGTTTATATTTTTTTCTAAATGCTGAAAAATAAAAAAAAGTGAATTAAAATTTTTTACATCCTTTTTCCAGAAATTGGAATATCTTTTCGAATGTTCCATTTTTTTCAATTTTATATTTTGAAATGCATTAGTTGAAATAAAAAATCATTCCAATTTACGTAGAGATATTATTAAGATTTGTTCATTACCCTTAAACCATTTCAAATCATTTCAATTTACATAGAAATTTTATTAAGATTTGTTCATTCTCCTCAAACCTATCAAATATCTCAGAAAGCTTGCAAATTTTATTTCGAAATCTAACAAAATTTATAATTTGTTGAGAATTTTCTGTAATATTTCCAAACATTTTGGAAATATTTCAAAAAATTCTGAACAAATTATATATTTTTTTAGATTTCAAATTAAAATTTGGAAGCTTGTCGAGAATTCGTATAGGTTCGAAGAGAATAAGAAAAGTTTCTGCAGTATTTAAAGGCAATTACTTTCAATTTGCAGGAAACATTAAAATTATGTGAGAAGTTATTTAGAAGTTATGAAAATATTTTCGAAATAAGTTACATTTAAAATAAATTTTGGAAGTTTCTTGAGGATTTTTGAAGGTTTCATAATAATATAAAAATGTTGCAAAGATTCTTGGGACAATTTTTAATAATTTTTCATTTTGGACAATTATGCTTCTATGAATATTTATCAAGAATTCTGAAACATTAGAAAATAATGTGAATTTCACAAAAAAATAGGAGTCAGTTTAAGAAATATCCAGGATTGTAGGAGTTTTAGAAGAAATGTATTTAAAAAATTTTTCGCTACTGAAAATATTCTTAATACGGTTAATATTTGTAATTGGGTTTCGATTTTCTAAGAACCCGCTCTGTAAATGCATCTTGAAGACATGGAAACGGCCCTGCTTCGTTCAACCACATCTGTTTCGGGCATTGGGCTTGCTTCTGGAATTATTATTGCCATAGAAAGGGTACTTTTTTTGTTGCCACTTGTCCCGCTGTGCTGACCATGCGCCCACACTGATTGGAGTCAGAAATATTCGAAATGATAAATCTTGCCTGAGAATGATTCTATCATAAATTTAATTATTGCACTGCACTTGCATGGCAAAACTGCATATTTGGAGCCATTGAGCGGTTTCCTATCTTTATTCGTTCCCAAGATAAAATGTTTGTAAATAAATCACCGTAAAAAGAAACCTATTGCATATTTCAGCATTTCGAAGAATAAAGTGCATTCAGGAATGTTCAAAGAATATCTGTGATTTTTCTCAGATTTTTCCTAACCTCGCCCTTCGTCTGAGAATAGGTCAAAGTGAATCCTTGAAAAAGGAGGCCGAAAACCCCTGTTTTTTGGGACGTTTTGCACTCTAACTATTGAAACAAATTTTGTTGGACAAAAGTGAACATATCCTGCATTCGGTGGAAGACTTCAAGCTTTCAGATGCTTTTTGTTAGACATTTCAGAGTGACATTTCATTCGTGTTGTTTGTTTGAAAATTAAAATATATTCAAAATGCAATACTTGGTTGAATGTTTTTGACTGACAAGTCATCATCTGTTTCGCTGATCATAAATTCATCTCTGTGGCTTAAAAATATTATAATTTCTTGCAAATTTAACAATTTGGTTAAAAATTCATTTTTTATGAGGATTCTTCACTTTACTTAAAAATTCATCCGGTTGGTTGCAATTATAACTATTTTGTTAAAAAATCATTGTTTTTCTTTGAAAATTTGTTTATTTTTTGCAATGAAAAATTGACTCCCATTTCAAAATTCATAATTGTAGTTGAAAAATCATCTCAGTATAATCTTCCTTTTTATACATAGAGAGCTTGTGCATTGTCATGTAATGTACAAGGTACTACCCAACAACCACCCACCCTTTTGGGAATTCACCCACTCATTTGGGTAGGGGCCCCTAGTTTTCGCATATGGCCCCTGAATGAAGTCGAGGAGAAATTATTTCTTTTAACTGTTACATGAAAAACAGATATTTTTTTCTCGAAAAAAGCAATCTGTACCTTGAGTCTTACCCTTTAGATTATTTATACAAAAAATTGGACCTAAAGGCTTCGCTGTTTGTCCTGAATCCGACTTTTGCGATTGACACTTGATTCCCAGGGCCCTTAAATAATACTTCAGCAGCGATGGAGACCCGTATATAGACCTCTGTTAGACCGATGTTTTAAAATATAAAGGCATAATACAATAGATTTTAAGCGCAGCGATACAATAATAATGTTATTACAAGTGATTTGACGATGGTTTAAAGTTATTGCAAGTCGATTACATGCGATTTCAACTTAGTGGAGAGTAAGATTAATTTCATGGGTTTTCACTTCATTTTACGAGTTGCTCGGTAAACTTCGTGTGATTGCAAAAATATTGCAGGTTATTTGGCAGAGGTTGCAGCTGATTGAACTCAGGTCATTTACCGGTGATTGAAAGTGATTGCACGGTGGTGACACGGTGATGACAAGAATCATACACCACTCGAATATATCGAAAGTTAAATTAAAAAAATTAGAGTGACTCCACCGAAAAAAATAATAACATTGACTAGTTGACTGGTTGGATAGGAGGATTAAAGTTCATCCACAAATTACGTAAGACTTTTTGGCGGGACGGGGGGTACGGCAAAATCTTACAGTTTCTCATGGTGGCAGGGGGGGGGCATAATGGAAGATCTTACGCAAAAAAATGTTCATGCAAAAAAAAAAATCTAAAGATAATACAAACTCTAATCCTAAATGTGACACCGAGCCGAAGAAGCGAAAGTTTTCGCGAAGAAAAAGTTTCAAATAGAGTTCAATGCACAAAATATGTACCAGAAATGAAATGATGTGCGACAAGCACCGCATTTACATGTGTAACGAATGTGCACCAGTAGAGTAATTTTTATAATCAGCGGTTTTTGATGTGTAAACATCTTAGACCTCGATATGGGTAGTCGCGCCTGATTCGAATGAAACCACGACTGCATAGTGTAACGCTACATGTAACGCAGGCTTGTCACGCACAGGTTGTGTCTTATGGCACAGACCGGAGGCTCGCTTTTCTTCACCCACAGACAGGAGCCCTTCAGTCTCTCTTTGCCCATCTCTCTCTCTCTCCTTTCCCATATCTCTCTCTCTCTCTCTCCTTCTCCATCTCTCCTTCTCCACCCCCTCTCTCTCACGCATTTTGAATTCATATTAAATTCTGTAGAGTTCAATTTAGTGTACGATAAAATATACCGGAAAAGAAAATTGAAATCCGGCATATTTTGCCGGACTAGAATACTTGATCTTATATTATCTTAAAATCGTGGAAAATTATGGTTTTCTGGATATAAGTGATAGAATTTAATTATCTTCTTCATGAAATATAATTAGCCTAATTCTAAATGTAGATGCGTAATATAAATGCCACACAATGTATTCTTTCAGAGAACTCATATCGGTCCGCACCGGTATTTTATAAACAAAGCTTGACTAAGCAGGCAAAGGAGAAAATGCGTTTTAGGAAAGGGGCCGTACGTAAATTACGTAACGGATAATCGCCCCTCTCCACCCCCCCCCTCCCCATGTAACGAACCGTAACAAAATGTTTCTACCCCCCTATTGCTGTACGTAATTTATGGTTTCCAGAAATAATAAGATATGGGACTTGAAACTAGTGGAAATTAGTTGTATTTAAGATAATGCGTGCTGTGCAGGGAGAAAACTTCATTTTCAAAATTCTATGATTTTTCTTCGACCAATTTTTTTTCTTTAACCATTAACATTCAAATCCCATTAACATGCATATACAAATCAAAAATTTTGAAATTTATTTCTTTTAAACAAAAAAAGTGACTTTTTTACGATAAGAGATGACTTCTTAAGAAAATACCTAATTTTTCTACAAAATAATTCAATTCTCTACAAAACAATTGACTTTTCAAAGAAATAGTTCAATTTTCAACCTTAAAAGAAAATTCGTAACAAAAAGTTTAATAGTTGATAGTTCAACCTAGAAGGATGAAATGTAATTGAAAAAAAATTAATTTCAAAATCAAAAAGACGAATGTTCAACAAATAAAAAGATTTCTCAGTGATGAAAGAAAAAAAAGTTCACCTGAATTGTTGATCCTGAAAACCAAAAGACGAATTTTCTGTACAAACATTGAATTTTCAACAAGAAAAATAGGAATTTTCAGAAAAAAAATTAATTTTCAACAAAATAGTTAAATTTTTAACCAAAGAGGTAAAGCTTCATTAAAAACAAATTCAACAGAATAGTTCAACTTTTACCCACGCAGTTAAATTTTCAATTATAATAAATCAGTTCTCAACTAAATAGTCAAACATTAACCAAAGAGACGAATTTTCAAATAAAAATATGAATCTTCAACGAAATAATTATTTTTTAACAAAGTGGTTCAAAAAAAATTTTCAAACAAAAAACTGTTTAAATAAGAAGTGAATTTTCTACGAAGGTATTTGAATTTTCAACCCAAAAAGACGATTTTTCGATAATAGCAGTTAAATTTTCATGCAAAAAGGATGCCTTTTTAAAACAATTATTTAATTTTTAATCAAACAGTTGCATTTTCATCGAAGAAAGGTCAATTTTCTACTAAAGCAGATGAATTTTTAAATCAGAAAGACAAATATTCAAAAATATAGTTGAATTTTCATCGAAAAAATATTTAAATTAATTTTTCTACACAAAATGTGAATTTTTCTCAAAAGATAAATTTTCTACGAAATAGTTGAATTTTCAACCAAACAGTTGCATTCTTATCAAAAAAAGATTAATTTTCTGCTCAGATAGATGAATTTTTTAATAAAAAATATACATTTTCCAAAAAATAGTTGGATTTTTATCCAAAAAACATTTAAATTTATTTTTCAACACCAAAATATGAATTTCTGTCAAAAAGTAAATTTTCTACGAAATAGTGGAATTTTCAAGCAAAAAGATTAATTGATGAACAAAACTGTTGCATTTTCAAACAAATAATAAAATTTACAACTAAAAATATTATTTTCAGGAAGAAGCAACGGCAAAAAAAGAAATATAAATACAAAGCAAATAAATTACTAAGAAGAATGTTATATCAGGATTACCGCAAAACTTAATTTTAAAAATTCTCTAATTTTTCCCTAACCACTTTTTCATTTTCCCTGACCATTAATATTCAAAAACCAGAATATTACATTTGTAACATTTTGAACCTAGAATCTTTTATAAGCGCAATAAAATAATTTTAAATAAAAGTTGAAAATTTTCAAATCTATTCGGTTTGACAGTTATTTAAAGTTATTTAAATCTCGGACTTTTGTAAGATTTTTTTCCAAATCCCTGACTTTTTCCTGAATTAAAAAAAATTGTTGTTGGCTAGGTTCCTTTTTTCACTCACCAGTTTTCTTTGGTGCGTAAAGTTGAATTCATATTAAATTTCTGCACAATTTCTGCGAGATACTTATTTAATTAGTGAATTTCCGAAAGTTACATACATGAATGAAGAACCCCCCCCCCCCCTTCAGTAACAAATCGTAACAAAATCTTTTGACCCCTCCCTCTCCCTTAAGCTGTTACGTAATTTAAGTACGGTCCCAAATAAAATAGTTTGAAGAATGAATCAATGAATTTTTTAAGTGTTGAAAATTATATCATTTTTGAACAATTTGAACTTAAAAACAGTACAATTTAGTGATTATAAGTTGTTTCTTGAAAATCTTAAATGAAAAATGTCATTTACAAATGAAAACTTAAAAAAAATGAAACCATGAAAACTTTAAAATAATGAATATATTAATTGAAATGTTTTTGAAAATTAAAAAAAGATTTTGAAGTTTCAATCTGATGCATACATTTAATTAATTACGTAAGGCATTCAAATTGAAATAGTTCAATTTTTAACGTAAAAATCTATACATTATTCAATTATAAACAGATTCAGGATCGTCTTATAAAATCAATTTTATTATAATTCTATTGTTAAGAGTCGTACTACAGTTCAATTTTAAAAATAAATACTTAATTTATATTTACAGTTTATCAACTTAACATTTTTCTTGTTTTCTTTTTTTTTTGTCGAAGTTAACCCGTACCACCGAGCCTCTGAAATTAACATGGGGTTTTAAAAGGGAAAAGCTTGATTTAGAAAAAAATGGGGAAAAGAGCTACTTGTTATAAAAATCTCTATTAAATTCATACTAAAACCGGTGTCCTTCGGATTTTCTTTACAAGAATTATTTTTAATTAATAAGGGACGAGTTTCCAAGTATTTTGTAAATAAGTTTTTATTATTCAAACAATAATTATTTGTTCATTCAAATCCGGAAAAATATGCCGGATATGTCAATAGAGAGAAAATCTACAGTTTATTATTATTAAAGTAGGGTTATTGTTACATTGTTAGATTAGGATTATTATCCTATTGGAAAATAACTGTCCAGAACCTTTTGCAAGACATTACATATAAGAGAAAATAAATTTTTATACTCCCACATGTGCGTGCGTTATTATTTGCTTTATGTACGATTTCAATTTCAGTCAACGTTTACCGACGATGTTTACACATAAATCTGTCTTGGGTCATAGTTTAGGACGCACGCGATTTATTTGTGACTTATAAAGTTTTTCAACCGTATGCAAAAAGTTTCTTCGACGATAACATTTTGTACCATTTTTTCATTAACAATATATTAGTTCAATCCAAGCCTCGACTGTACTTTTTCTTGACCTAAAATTGCTCACTTCTTTCTCCGAGATAAATACATTTTTTGGAAAGCTCATCAAAATCATTAGTTATATCTTAAAGCGTAGTATCTGAGGCGTATACCGTCAAATTTCTAGCAGAAAATATTGCAAACTGACAAAGTTATGGTTATTTATGCAAAAAAGGAGAAAAATCAAAGTTTTTTTTACTTTTAATTTTTTTTTCACTATATTAACAACAAAATTTCATTATTACTCTCATGTGACTATAATTTAGAAGTATTAATTCACTTGAAGAAAAAATGTCAAACCAAAATATTGAAAACTCCGCAAACTATTCACACTTTTCTCGCTGGGGTCCAATGGACCCCATGTGTCATCTACGTGATTATTTAGAGGTGTGTCATTTAAGGGGTATATAAAGATATTGGAAACATTAGGCAAAAATATGCTTCCCAATAAAATTCCAAATATGAAAAATGAAACAAATCAGGAAAATTTTCTTATTCAAACTCCTATACTGAAACATTTTATTTGAGTCAGATTTTCTTTGGGGATGACTCGAAATAAAACTGCTGGTATGCAGAATTGAAATAAAAAATAACATTTATCTGGTGAGAGTTTTCTTTCCTTTTATATCAGTGGTTTAAAAATATGAAAAATAAGGGAAATAAGGAAAAGTTGCTTCGTTTATTATCTTGTCTAAAAAAAAAAACTATTCAAACTGCGATCATGAGGTTTTGTAATAGCCCAATGAAGTGACCAACTGCAGAGCGTAGAAAAATATTGGGAATCTCGGAGAAGATTTGCTCCCTAATTAAATTCCAAATATAAAGAATGAGAAAAATTTGGTTCTTTAAATACCTATTTTTTTGTCCCATTTTCTTTGAGGATGGCTCAAATTAAAGCTCCGCGCATACAGAATTGAGATGAAAAATAAAATTTGCCACGCTACGTTCTCAATTTTTAGGAAAAAATAAGCAATAAATAATCTGAAAAAATCTGCTAAAAAATCTTTCTTTTTAATTCATGCCTAAGCCTATTAGTCCAAGAGCTGGTGAAATTTTTTCCGGCTGATTTTTAAATGGCTGAAAAAATATATAATATAGCCTCGGATGGGTACAATATGAAATCGAGTGACTGCCAGCTCGAATCCGTTGCATTTGTTAATAAAAAAATTGTTTATAGTGTTTTTATAAATAAAGAACCGACCAATCGCGTTATGCATGAAAATTTGTTAACATATAGTAAAAACATTGCTAAAAACGATTTCGAGTGACTGCCACTCGAAATCCGTTGTTAAGTCGTGACTGCCAATCAAAAATAGCGAAAAATCTTATTGAAAATTCGGTTGATTTTAAAATGCACGAACAAAAAAAAATAATTTAATTGAAGGCATAAGAAAAATATTCCCGAGAGACTGCCATGTCAAAGCCGTTGTTTTCTACTGACTGCCAGCCCCCAAAGTCCGCGCCGCATCGTCCGGCCCGTGCTGCATCGCTCTGTTTGCGCTGTATTTCTCAAAAAGGTCAAGGTCATTCTTGAAGTAACTTTCAACGAGGAATCCAGTGGTGAACTTGAATTTGACCTTGAGTTTGACCTTCAAGGTCATTTGAAGGTCAACTTTGTTTTTTTAAATGGGAACCCATATTTTTGACAACGGCAATCGAAAGAGCGGGAAATTTTACGTTGAAAAATGTACTTAGGTCATGAGTCAAGGGTGACCTTGAACTCCAGCTGAAGGTTATTAGGTTTGACTCAGGTATGGGGTGGGTCCAACCTGTACTGCTGCGGCTCAGGTTTTTACGAAAAATGTCGAGATCATTCTTGGAGTAACTTTGGGTGCAGTTCCGAATAGCTGAATTCTCCGATTTTCTTGAAAATCCCTATACTTATGTATTTTGACTCGCTGATCACGAATATTATAGTGAAAATTTGCGACAAGGTGATTTTCATGGTAAAACCACAAAAAAAACATAAAATCATGGTTTTTTCCGTTTATTTCAGCCATTACGAAAAATTTAACAAAATTGTTCAAACAAAAAATATAGATCTCATCGAGGTACACATTTTTTGTTGCAAATATTTTTTCCTGCGAGTGATAATTTTCGAGAAAATTAGTGATACATCGATTTTCATGGAAAACCCATGAAAATCATGGACTTTTGCGTTTATCTAAGCCAACACGCACAATATCGCCAAATATTCCAAACAAAAGTTGTATATCTCATCAAGTTATACATTTTTTGTTGAAAACATTTTTATCTACGAATGATATTTTTTGCGGAAATTAGTGATACATCTAACCGTCAGCTCTTTCCTTACTGTTCATTACCATGGCGACAGGCCCTAAGTGGCGATGAGAGACCTTAAGTAATGGCAGCAACCACCGTCTGCAACGTTTCCAACGTCTCGTGGGAGCAGATGGCACCCCTGTCATTTGTCACAGAAATAATGTTGGCCAAAACCTTTCCCCCATCCAACGTCCCGTGGGGGGTGGAAAGGCACCCCTGTGACTGGCTACATAAATAATGTTGGTCAAACCCCTACCCCTTTCCAAGGTCTCATGGGGGGCGGAAAGGCACCCCTGTGACTGGTTACAGAAATAATGTTGATCGAACCCCTATCCCTTTCCAACGTCTCGTGGGGAGTGGAAAGGCCCCTCTGTGACTGGTTACAGAAATAATGTTGGGGCTTATTGCACTGAAATCTGTTACATTTCAGCAGATGTATCACTAATTTTCTCGAAAACTATAACTCGTAAAAAAAATGTTTCAGACAAAAAATGTGTATCTTGATGAGATTTATAACTATTATTTAGAGATTTTGCGAAATTTCGCGTATTCCCGCGTGGAAATGGTTACCATGGGACAAAACACAAATACCATGACTCAAGTCTTGAACAAGTTTTTGCCCATAGTTCGTCAGAGTTCGCCCATAGTATGGCTGAAGTGTGGCTTGTGTCCGAATCCCATGGTTCTACCATAGGGAATTACGAAATGCCTCGCAGAATGTTTGAAGTAAATTTGGTGAAAAATTGAGTCATTATATGGTTACAAAAATCGATCCAACTTTCGGACAAAGCTTTTACTCTAGGTGCAAATTTTCACCAGACCAATGTCAGGCCGACTTTTTCAAAGGTAGATCGAGATACCGAAATGATAACAATGGACCGATTCTTTTTGCCTATCATTTTAGAATTCCAGGATTTCGTGGAATTTAAGGAATTCGTGATGTTTAAGTAATTCGTGGAATTTAAGAAATTCGTGGAATTTAAGAAATTCGTGGAATTTAAGGATTTCGAGATATTCATGGAATTCGTGGAATTGAAAAAAATTCGTGGAATTCGAGGGATTCGCGAAATTCAAGGAAATCGCCTAATTCAAGGAATTCCAGGAATTCGTGGAATCCAAAGTATTTAAGGATTTTGTGAAATGCAAGGAATTCAAGGAATTCGTGAAATGCAAGCAATTAAAAAAATTCTTGGAATCCAAGCAATTATCGGATTCTTGGAAATCATAGAATTCGTGAAATTCATGGAATTCATGAATTTCACGAATTCATGGAATTCATGGATTTCATGAAATTCACGGAATTTGTGGAATTAAAGGTATTCGCGAAATTCAAGGAAATCGCCTGATTCAAGAAATTCAAGGAATCCGTGAAATCCAAGGAATTCAAGAATTTCGTGAAATTCAAGGACTTCGTGGAATTTAAAGAATTCGTGAAATTCAAGAAATTCGTGAAATTTAAGGATTTCGAGATATTCAGGGAATTCGTGGAATTAACAAAAATCGTAGAATTCAAATAATTCGCGAAATTCAAGGAATTCGTGGAATCCAAGGAATTCAAGGATTTTGTGAAATGCAAGGAATTCATGGATTTCATGAAATTCACGAAATTTGTGGAATTGAAGGTATTCGCGAAATTCAAGGAAATCGCCTAATTCAAGAAATTCAAGGAATTCGTGAAATGCAAGGAATTCAAGGATTTTGTGAAATACAAGGAATGCAAGGAATTCGTGGAATTCAAGCAATTCGTGAAATGCAAGCAATTCAAGAAATTCTTGGAATCCCAGCAATTCATTGAATTCGCGGAAATCATAGAATTCGTGGAATTCGTGGGATTCGTTGAATTCATGGAATTCATGGATTTCATGAAATTCACGAAATTTGCGAAATTCAAGATATTCATGGAATTGAAGGAATTGGTGGAATTCAAGGAATTCATGGATTTCAAGGAATTCGTGGAATTCAAGGAATTGATGGAATTCTTGGAATTCATGAAATTCTTGGAATTCTTGGAATTGAAGGAATTCGTGGAATTCAGGTAATTCATGGAATTCAGCGAATTCGTGAAATTCAGGGAATTCATGGAATTCATGGAATTCATGGAATTCATGGAATTCATGGAATTCATGGATGTCATGAAATTCACGAAATTTGTGGAATTCAAGATATTAATGGAATTGAAGGGATTGGTGGAATTTAAGGAATTCATGGATTTCAAGGAATTCATGGATTTCAAGGAATTTGTGGAATTCAAGCAATTCATGAAATTCTTGGAATTCATGAAATTCTTGGAATTCTTGGAATTGAAGGAATTCGTGGAATTGAAGGAATTCGTGGAATTCAGGTAATTCATGGAATTCAGGGAATTCATGAAATTCAGGGAATTCATGGAATCCAGGGAATTCATGGAATTCAGGGAATTGGAGGAATTCACGGAATTCAAGGAATTCATGGAATTCATGGAATTTAAGGAATTCATTGAATACCTTCAATTCGTGGAATTCCTTGAACTTGTTGAATTCCATGACTTTTGTGAATTTTTTTAATTACATGAATTCTTCGAATTCCTTACATTCACTAAATTCCGTGAATTTCCTAAATTTCTTGAATTTTATGAATTCCACGAATCAGGGATCCGACCGAAACGAAACAAAATACTTTCGTGATTTTCGTTCTGTTTCCATACTGTCAAAACGTAACTATATTCACTCGGCTTAGGTTACGTTATTCAAAATACCGAAATTGTAACGAAATTTTTTAATCACGCGCATTTTGAAAAAAAATAGTTTATTCGAATCCTTGTGCACCTGATGTAAATATTAAAAGGCAGACAGGTAAAATATCAAGTTATAACAATTTCGTTTTTAATTTTGTTCCAATCTGTCAAAACGTAACGAAAAGTAAACAAAAGATTCGGTACTTTTTGGATAACGTAACGTAACGAAGCGATAGTTTCGGACGGATCCCTGCCACGAATTCCACGAATTCTATAATTTCCGTGAATCGATGAATTGCTTGGATTCCAAGAATTTTTTGAGTTGCTTGCATTTCACGAATTCCTTGGATTCCACGAATTCCTTGAATTCCTTGGATTCCTTGTTTTTCACACAATGCTTGAATTCCTTGAATTCCACGAATTCCTTGAATTAGGTGATTTCCTTGAATTCCGCGAATTCCTTTAATTCCACTTCCTTTTTTTAATTTCACGAATTCCTTGAATATCTCGAAATCCTTACATTCCACGAATTTCTTAAATTTCACGAATTCCTTAAATTCCACGAAATCCTCGAATTTCACGAAATCCTTAAATTCTAAAATGATAGGCAAATAGAATCGCTCCATAGTTATCATTTCGGTATCTCGGTCTACCTTTGAAAAAGTCGGCCTGACATTGGCCTGATGAAAATTTGCACCTGAAGTAAGAAGTTGGTGCGGAAGTTGGAGCGATTTTTGTAACGACTTAATTGACTCAATTTGTCACAAAATTTACTTCAAACATTCATCAAGGCATTTCGTAATTCCCCATGGTAGAACCATGGGATTCGGACACAAGCCATACTTCAGCCATACTATGGGCGAACTCTGACGAACAATGGGCAAAAACTTGTTCAAGACTTGAGCCATGGTACTTGTGTTTTGTCCCATGGTGACCATTTCCACGCGGGTTGGCTTAGATAAACGGAAAAAACATGATTTTTATGGGTTTTTTTATGGTTTCACCATGAAAATCGCCTTGTCGCAAATTTTCACCATCATATTCATAATCAGCGAGTCAAAATACATAAGTACACGGAGTTTGAAGAAAATCGGAGAACTCAGCTATTCGGAACTTTATCCGTAACTTTTAACGAGGAATCCAGTGGTGACCTTGAATTTGACCTTGATCTTAACCTCCAAGGTTATTTCAACGCCAACTTTGTTTTTTTAAATTGGGAAACCCTACTTTTGACAACGGCAATTAAAGAGCGGGAAATTTTTCATCCAAACATGTACTCAGGTTATAGGTCAAGGACGACCTTGAACATCACCTGGAATGTCAAGCTCAAGGTCAAATTTAAGTTTACTACTGGAATCCTAGTTAAATGTTCCTCCAATAATGACCTCGACGGTTTCCGTAAACGCCTGAGCCTAATAACTGCGCCTAATAACCTTCAGCTGGAGTTCAAGGTCACCCTAGACCCATGACCTAAATACATTTTTAAACGTAAAATTTCCCGCTCTTTCGATTTCCGTTGTCAAAAATATGGGTTCCCATTTAAAAAAACAAAGTTGACCTTGAAATGACCTTGAAGGTCAAACTCCAGGTCAAATTCAAGTTCACCACTGGATTCCTCGTTGAAATTTACTTCAAGAATGACCTTGACCGTTTTGAAAAATACAGCGCAAACAGAGCGATGCAGCACGGGCCGGACGATGCGGCGCGGACTTTGGGGGCTGGCAGTCAGTAGAAAACAACGGCTTTGACATGGCAGTCACTCGGGAATATTTTTCTTATGCCTTCAATTACATTATTTTTTTTTGTTCGTGCATTTTAAAATCAGCCGAATTTTCAATAAGATTTTTCGCGATTTTTGATTGGCAGTCACGACTTAACAACGGATTTCGAGTGGCAGTCACTCGGAATCGTTTTTAGCAATGTTTTTACTATATGTTAACAAATTTTCATGCATAACGCGATTGGTCGGTTCTTTATGCATAAAAACACTATCAACAATTTTTTTATCAACAAACGCAACGGATTCGAGATGGCAGTCACTCGATTAGATATTGTACCCATCCGAGGCTATATTATATAATTTTTTCAGCCATTTAAAAATCAGCCGGAAAAAATTTCACCAGCTTTTTATAACCTAAAGGCCATCCCTGCAACTTCCCGCTAATTTCAGTCATTGAAAGTTTGCAATTTAGCCGCTGGTTGCGATGTTTTTGAGCTCTTCGAGCTCAAAAATTCAATTTTTGTGTTATTTTCAGCTCTCTGAGCTCAAAAATAAAGCTGTTCAATGCTTTTGAGCTCTTTGAGATCAAAAGTCTGATGGAAATTTGATGAAAAAGTATTTTTTTAATTTTCAATCTGCCATAACTTTTGAATGAGTCGACTTAGCAAAAAATCATATAAGACATTTTTTGTAGATCGTTACATTCTCTACAAGGATAAGTTTTTGTTTTCACTAGACAATTATTCGTTCAAACGCATTAAAAATCGAAAAAAAAATTAAAAAAATTCCTGTTTTTTTATATGGGAAATCAAAAATCACAGATCGCCACCTCTTAATATTAATATTCAGAGCTCAAGCTTCACCAGATTTCTTTTTTCGTCATTTCTGACAATATTTTCATGGTATCTAAGGAAAAAAAATTAGAAGTTTTTTTTGGCCCACCCTAATATATATATATATATATAAACATTCTTTATTCATGAGAGACTCGCTGGCCAGCAATAAAATATTTGTCGAGTACTCTGCTAATTATTATCAAGGGGCGGGATCGTATCTGCTACAGAATTCGGCTGTTACGAAAGCGCGGTGAGTAATCGCTTAAAATAAGCAGTAACTACTTAATCCCGTGGGGAAGAGAATATACAAGGAGAGGCCCACACATTAGCAAGGGTGTAACAGAGGAGGGAAACGATTTGTTTAAGAGTCATAAAACAAACGCATATCATCCTAAACTTAATGGGACAATGGAGACCTTCGCGCCAGCTTGGACCAGAGTCAATGAATCCGCTGGCCTTTTCCCATGGCCTGCGCACGAGCTGTGTCTTCTCTGCTCTTGTTGAGCCCGTTTTATTAGCGTCTGACTCATTCCCGTTGTCTTGACTGATCCACGAGACTGTGCGAGCCTTTTCCTTTTTATTTTTATTGTGACCTTGTTAGTAGAGAACAAGACTGGGGGATAGGTGAGTAAATAGATGGGTAACTATTTTTTCAAGGTGCCGTCGAATGGAATTGTTAGGATATTCTCGAGCTACACTAAGCTGTCGATACTATTCGGCTGTGCGCGTTCAAAAAGCTGTTGCCACCAAACAGTAAATTTTTTATAATAAAGGTCAACGCGTTTATGATTTGACGTACAAAACTATTGCATGCATAAAAATTAACATTTATCATATTGTTAGCTCGTTGAGTAAAATTCTCTTTTATGCGAGTATAAATCAAAAAGTAAGCAAATTTTAAGTTTTTGCAGAAACAACTGGGGATTCACTGAAGTTGCGGCTTAAATAAAAGTTGGTATCTTTTAGAACCTGAGCTCCAATAGAAAATTGTAGTGACCCAAAAGGGTTCCAGTGGAGCCTTAAACCAGAACAACATGACGGCACATTCACAAACTAACCACTTGCAAGGTGGAGTTTATAAATTAGGGATCAATTTACAGTTATTGTTCGTTGACTTAAAACGAAAATTTTCTTGCATATGAATATGGCTTTATGCTCACAAGTTTGCTACATAATCTTCAAATTATATTTATCAAGTCATTATATCTATTCTAAATCCGATAATATGTTGTACTTTAATTCTCTTCATTTCAAATTTATGCTGCTTGACAGTTACTTGAAGCTTTAGGAATTCCCTGACTTTTTCAAAATTTTTTTTCTAAATCCTTGGCTTTTCCCTGACTTTTTTGTTCAAATTGCCGTTGGCTAGGTGAGTTAAATTCGTATTAAATTTCTGTAGACTTACTGCGAGTTATTTGTTTCATTTGCGAATTTTCAAAAATTACGTTTTATGGCCAACGGCCATACCACGCTGGAAACACCAGTTCTCGTAAGACCACTGAAGTTAAGCAGTGTTGGGCGCGGTTAGTACTTGGATGGGTGATCGTTTGAGAATACTACTGCGTGCTGTTGGCGTCGTTGGTGTGAAGAGCCCACACTTGTAGTTATTTACTACAAGAAACTATCCACCTGGGAACACTACCCGAATCAGGTAGTGTCACGCCTACCCTGAAAGGTAATACATTATATTATATCCCTCAGAGTTATATTACACGCGTACTTTAACGTAAAAGTTGTATTATGAACTAAATAAAATGTTGTTCAAATGTTCAAATGGTTGCTCCTTCGGAACTAATACATCTTTTTGGGTTCCTTTTCAGCGAAAGCACGGGGAAAAGTCTCGGTCAAGCAGTTTCTCTGAGAAAAACGTGGCCAGCTAAGAAATGGTAATGAATGTTTAATTAAATTTTTTTAAATTATTCTCTCAAATATGATATCTCATATTTTGTAACGAGATTGGGAAAAATAATTAGCATAGAAGTATTACCTAACACAGTGAATATATTATTAGTAATTTGCTTATATGTATTATTATAAAATTATTAAAATTACCATTTTTAAAAAGTACATAGTTTGTATAATTGAAAATTGAGACTTGAAAAAATGTTTTCGAATTGAATTCTTGGAATTTTTAATTTGATTTTATTGTCATCTCCCTTTATTTAAAACGCAACATTCATTTACATAACTGATGTATGTATAAATAAAAAATAGTTTGAACATCGTAATGATATATCAAATGCAAAATAGAAATCACTATTTTAACATCAGACAAACGTCAAATAGTGATTTAAATTTAAATTTTTTGCAAAAATAAAATTTTTCTCGTGAGATATGGGGATGCTTTATTTGGAATAAAAACTGTTTAATGCAAAAAAATGATTCGGTTCCATGAAATTAAAAATTAAAGATCACGATATCACAGTAGTATGGCAGATTTTATTGTTGTTAAAAATCTGAAAAAAATGACAAAATATATTTTTTTTCATATAATTCTTCAGAATATTTTTAAATTCTGAAAATTGTGTAAAAAACAAAAAAGCAATATGCTGAACCTTCATTTGTCCTGCTTTCTTCTATTCAAGTTTCGGAAGCATTCAACGATTTTTTAAATGTATACATAAAGAAGAAGATTTTTCATTTAGTTTTATAATTAAGGAACATTTTTTTTCTAACATTGGTCACTGTGCAGCCAATGAGTGAAGTGCGTTATAAAAACTTACATGGTTCAATTCACGCGCACGTGAAAAAAAAGTTTCAATTGACGAATCAATTATTTTCGATCAATTCGTGAATTTGAAAAGTTTTCTGAAACAAAAAGACTCGGAGTTTTTCCATTTGAATGGGAGTGATAAGATTCCCGATTAAAAAAAAAATGAAATAAAAATTATTCTTCCTGTTCCGACCTTCTCAAAATTCCTCAATTCTTGTTCTCCATCCTTGTTGCTCACAACGCAACCATCTAAAGAATTTTTTCACACATAAATATTCAGTGGAGCGGCGAAATAAATAAATTAGATTTCAGAAGTATTCGTCATGTCATCCCTGTGCAATTCAATTTGGAGCGTTAAACTTGGAAAGAGTTTTATAAACATTTACTTCTTCCTGAGAATTTGCTTCTATTGTGAAAAATAGGAAGTACCAAAAAGTATTCGAAGCAATGGGAATAAGCGACTAGATTAGTTCTTAGCATGTGATGTATGCTGTGAAATAGGAATAACACAGATTTATGCATTCAATTTGTTCAAACTTAATATAAGCATATTACGTTAATTATAAGTTCCAAAGGTAAAAAATATGCAAACAGTATTTGTAATACGAAATGGTGTTCATTGTTGAATATCGGAAACAATGAGATGTGCTATAGTAATCCTATGTTATATGTACTTCCTGAATAATGAATACTCTATTTGAAAATGATTGAAGCTGCACCTTTCATCTCGTCTAACTTTATAATTATTTCGATTTATTTATTTTTACTATTACTTTCAATGTAAGTTGTTATTAAGCATATAATATCTGTGCTTGTTATGGCAGACTTGCACGATGTAAAATAAAATGTATTTCAGTAATTTTTCTACATTTTTAATCCAGTCGCAGATGTTCTTCTTTATCAGGATGTATGCGCGTTATACCATATCTTGGCCGATATTATTGTATGTACTATAGTCACGAAGGAATTATATACTATTCCTTCGTGACTATAGTCTACTTGAAGGGATTAGATGAATGACAAAATAGTCTCAGTTCGTGACGCTACCGCAGTGATGTATTATAAAACTTGAAAAAATATAAAGCAAAAATTAATTGAATTTTTTCATGGCAGTTATAGTTCCAAACTTCTTATTTTCTGAACTGATTAATTATTTTTTTTAAATTGTTTGTTACGTTGTTAAATGACTATATATGAATTGAATTTTCGAAATGATATGTACATGTATATTTAAAAATTTTTTAAATAATTTTCAAAGGTTATTATTGAATCAAATGTATAGAAATGCAATTTTAAACAAAAAACATGTATATGACTTTTCTATGGAATTAGTTTAAAAGGTTATTATTAATTCCAAATTTCAGAAAATTATCAAGTTAAAATTATTCGAATATTTTTATTCAAATAACTGTTTATTGTTTTTTATGTTGTGAAATGATTAATTAATATATACGGTTATCTTGAATTTTTATGGAATTAGTTTTAAAATTCATTAAAAAATTAAATTTATAGAAATGCAATTTCAAATAAAAAAATAAATTTTGAATTTTTCAATGAGAAAAATTGTTTGATGCCATTTTTGTTGTGAACTAATTAACCCTCAGCTACCCCACGGGGGTCAAAATGACACAGAGGTTTCTTGGAAGCGGTGCCATTTTTGTATAGGCTAAGGGAGCGGGCCAGGACCCGGGGGCCAAAAAGTTTAGAGGTCCTAGTCCATGCTGAACCCAAGATCGGACTCAGTTCGGTTGGTTACGCCGAAAGCGACAGTGTGAAAGTTCGATTTGTGCCTTTTAGACCCCCGTGGGGTAACAACGTTACAAAAAGTGATTATATGATTTCGCCAATATTTTTATTTGAGAAATATTTTTCTTATTTTTCAGAAACGGAAATGGAGACGCGTTCCTGCACTCGAAGTGCTGCGAACATATCAAAAAGCGTGGTACAAATGTCTGCGTTGTAATAGAGCCATGTGCCATGAGCATACGACAACACTGTGCCAATATTGTGCACAATAAAATAGCAATTGTATGTCGGAAAATCCAATAAATTAACCGTTTTTTAATGCATTTACTTGATTTTTTTTTTAATTTCACCCCATTATATATACATACTGCATGATTTTGTGTCAGGTAATATTTTTATACGTTTTGCAATTTTTCGCAATTTTCACATGATGAAATAATTATGCTTTTCAAAACCGATCATTACCCGTGCAGAAATTTCGCCGTGGCCCGACCGGGCCCAGACTCGTTCATATCGGGCCCTGATGGGGAAATCGAGTCAGGGCCAGGCTCATCATGAAACACGTGGCCGCCTTGGAGCCATGTCTAGGGGCCCGGTCAAACGCCCGATCTGTCCCGGGTCTGGCCCCTATTAATTACCCGAGTCTAGCCACATTATTTACTTTTTTATAAGGAATTAAAACCCTTCAAAATAATTATAACACAATATTAAATGAAAAGCCAAATTATTAGAATTGAGCTTTATTTTGAATACACCTTAAAAATAATGAAAAATGTTTATTTAGACCTCTGCTTCCGAATAGGGGCCGTACTTAAATTACGTAACGGATTATAGGCCCTCATTGAAACCCCCTCTCCCGTCCTGTAACAAACTGTAACAAAATATTTCTACCCCCCCCCCCCTTGCCTAAATTTTAGTTTCCGAGAATGTTTTACCATAGTTATTGCTATTAGAATTAGGCAGGGGGCTCGAGAACTTCATTTACAAAATTCCCTTATCTTTCCTTATCTAATTTTTCATTTTTCTTTATCATTAATATTCAAATACCAGAATTTTAATCTTGAAATACTTTCAACATAGAATCTTTTATAAACGGAGTAAAACAGTGTTCCAGATACAAATTAAAAATTTTGAAATTTATTAATTTATTTTAAACAGAAAAATGTCTTTTCTGCCATAAAAATTTTCAACAAAATAATGAAATTTTCAGCAAAGAAGAATAGTTTTTAACCAAAAAGTTGTATTTTCATTAAAAAAAAGAAATTTCTACCAAAGCGGGTTTTTTAAGATTAGGATTAGGATTTTAGGATCAAAAAGAAAACAAAATTTAAAAAGATAGTTGAATTTTCATCCAGAAATGATTCCAGTTGACTTTTCAAGATCAAAATATTAATAGAATAGTTTTAGGAATAGGAATAGTTTTATTTCCAAACGAACAGTTGCATTTTTATACAAAAAAGATGAAATTTCTCTGAAACAGATGAATTTTTGATTGAAACAAAAAAAAAGTTGAATTTTCATCCAGAAAAGCTTTCAGTTCATTTTTTAACACCAAAATATGAATTTCAAACAAATAGAAAATTTGCTACAAAATAGTTACATTTCCAACAAAACAGCACAATTTTCAACCATAATGTATGACTTTTTAACAAAATTTTAGAATTTTAAAACTAACAGTTCCATTTTTATCCAAGAAAGATGTAATTTCTGCTAAAGCAGGTGAATTTTGAAATCAGAAAGACACATTTTTAAGAAAGTGTTGAATTTTCAACCAATCAGTTGCGTTTTTGTCCAAGAAAAATGAAAATTATACTAAAACAGGTGAATGTTTCAATCAAAAAGACAAATTTTTCAAAAAAGAATTGAATTTTCAATCGAAAGGATTTCAATAGACTTTTATTACAGAAGAATAGAAATTTTAAACAAAAAGTAAATTTTCTAGGAAATATTTGAATTTTCAACAAAACAACAGAATTTCCAACCAAAAGTATGACTTTAACAAAATAGTTTTATTTTCAACCAAACAGTTGCATTTTTATCCAAGAAAGATGAAATTTCGCTTAAAACAGATGAATTATTAATAAAAAAAAAGATTTTTTTTTAATACTCGAATTTTCATCCAGAAAAGATTCAGTTTCATTCTCAACACCAAAATATTAAATTTAACCACAAAGTAAATTTTCTACAAAATAGTTAAATTTTCAATGAAACAGCAGAATTTTTAAGCAAAAAGTATGACTTTTCAACAAAATTGTTGAATTTCAAACCAAACAGTTGCATTGTTATCCAAAAAAAAATGTAATTTCTGCTAAAGCAGGTGAATTTTTAAATCAGAAAAACAAATTTTCAAAAAAGAGATGAATTTTCCACAGAACAGTTGCATTTTTATTCAAGAAAGATAAAATATTTCTTTTAAAATAGATGCATTAAAAAAAACTTTAAAAAAATAACTGAATTTTTAAGCAAAAAGTATGACTTTTTATCAGAATTGTTAAATTTCAACCAAACAGTTGCATTGTCCGAGAAAAATGAAAATTCTACTGAAACAGGTGAATTTTGAAATCAAAAAGACAAATTTAAAAAAAAAAGAGTTGCATTTTCATCCAAAAGGATTTCAATAGACTTCTCTACAGAAAAATACAAATCTTAAACAAAAAGTAAATTTCCTGGAAAATAGTTGAATTTTCAACAAAACAGTTGCAATATTTCTACTAAAAAAAGATGCATTTTTAAATTAAAAAGACAAATTTTCAGAAAAAATATTTTTCATCCAAAAGATATTTCAGTTGACTTATCAGCAACAAAATATGAATTTTAAACAAAAGGTTAATATTATACAAAAACAGTTGAATTTTTAACCCAAAAAGAAGAATTTTCCTACCGTAACAAATCGTAACAAAATTTCTAGACTCCCCCCCCCCCTCCCTTGAGCTGTTACGTAATTTAAGTACAGTCCCTTACCGTCCCAGTCTTTTGCATTTCAGAAGACGGTGCTTATGTGGGACAGCATTTCCTCTTCACGATTCACATCATCATTAATTTCTTCCTCATCATCTGCATCAGTATCAACATCTGAAACTGTTTTGCATTATTAGTACAATCTGATCTCAAAATTACATTTCCACATTTTAATCCACAAATATTACCCCTTATGCCGCCACTGGAGCGATAATATGCATAACTTCAAACGTAGAATTCAAAATATAACCTCAAAATTGCAACTACTTGTTTTACAAAAAAGCGCTACCGAGCGAAGAAATATCCAATAATAATTTTTTTGACTAAAATGAGGAAATCGAATATTTAGGTCAGAACTTGGATCCAGTACAATACAATTAAATATGCCATGAAATTTAATAATACCATAAAAAAATGTAATACCATAAAAGACTTACCTTCGTTGCTTTCGTTTTCATCGCGTAAATACGGAATTTTGCTGATGGCACGATGCTTGCGAACTCGCGGTGTGCTCCTCAATTTTGGCATTTATTATTAATGTGTTAAAAATATATTATACGGACGATCACTCTCAGCACATTTGCAACACAACACCATGAAGGAAAACAAAAATTAAGGTTATGTTCGTGGTTATATTACATCTAGTGCATATGGGTCAAGATGGCGCTGCGAAGAGGCTATATGACGTCACAGTACATAGCCAGGTCTGGTACGAGTCAGGGCCACAGAATTCTTCCTATCGGGACCAGATAGTACACATCGGATCAGGCCCTAGTCGGTAATCGGTAATATATATGGCGATTTCTGCACGGGTATGTCACCTATATCACCTAAAAGTGTGACTCTTGAGCTTTAAAAATCACTATATATAAACACTTTTATCTTCATTTGACTGAGAATTATATCATTTTGAAAAAAAAATATTTCAGATTTTGTAATCAAATTTTTTTTTCTGTTAATTCTGATACAGATTTCTCAATTTTTATTTTAGAATTATTTGATTAACATAGCCTTTTAGAGCACAAAAAAAACCTTTTCAGTGAAAAAAAATTGACTGTAATTAACCGATTTGTCGCTGAGATACAAACCTGAGAAGACGGGCCGGAGCTTTTTGACCCTCGTGGGGTAACAACGTATACTAAAATACGTGGGGTAACTGAGGGTTAATTATATATTAACTGATTCCATTTTATAAATAAACTAAATTTCCTGGAATAAAAATTCAAATCCTTCATATGAAAGAAGGTAACCTCCATCTTGCACAAGAATGCAGTATAGAAGGAATCGTTATGTAATCGAATATTGGATATGATTTGTATAATAAAAGTTTATTTACATATATTTAAAATACTTCTATTCTAATTTCATAATTTTCAAAATGTTTAAAATGTTGTGAGATAATGCTCTAAATTCAATCTTCAAACTTATATGTAAATGTGTTTCAAGTTTTTATGGAATTAGTTACAAAGATTATAAATAATTGAAATTTTTTAAAAAATATAAGATAAAAATTATTTTGATGTTTCAATGCAAATAATATTGTTGATTGATTTTTATGTTATGAACAGATGAATTAACTATTATTACCTATTCAATGTTTTTTTTTTCAAAAAAGTGAATTGCATAAAGATTGAACTTGAATTGTTTTCAATCAAGTCACATAAATTGATTATTCACATTAAGGTTATGTGATTTAATATTGGCTGCTATTTTTATGATAAAAATGTATTTTTTCTTTAATATATCTCCATTACAATTATATAATTTTTTCAAATGTTTGTGATGTTCTGAAGTGAGTATCCGAATTCAATTTTCAAAATTAGATGTGCATATGTTTCAATTTATCCTGGTATTACTTTGAAGGGTTATTAATAATTGAAATTTTCAGATAAATATTAAATACAAGCTATTCTAATATTTCAATGAAAATAATGATCAAGTGCTGTCTATGTTATGGACTCATTATTTAAATATTAACTGTTTCTGTTAAAAATTACATTTTCTGGAATCAGTTAAAAGATGATTGATCAATTAAATTTAATAAAAGAAAAGTCCAAGTTTAAAGAAAAATATATACAGGGTAAAAATTATTTGAAAGTTTCAATGAAAGTAATGTTTTCATACTTTCTATGTTGTGAACTGATGAATTAAGAATTAGCTGAATAATTTTATCTTGAGATCATATAATTGAATATTGGCTAGTATCATAAAAGTTCATTTATACTCAAAATAGCCTTATTCCAGTTACACAAATGTCAAATTGCTTCTGAATTTGCGAAATGAGTATCTGAATTCAATTTTTCAAAATTGTATTTACATATGCTTTTATTTTTCCTGGAATTAATTTTTAAGGTTATTAATAATTCAAATTTTCATAAAAATATAAAGTAAAAATTATTTGATTTTTTCAATGAAAATATTTATTTGATACTTTTCATGCTCTAAACTGATTAATTAATTATAAGCTGATTAATTTTTTTCATAATATTGAATTACATAAATCATGAGTTTTCATTGATTTTAATTAGATAACATAAATTGATTATTCACTTCAAGGTTATGTTATTGAATATTGGCTATAATTTTGATAAAAAAAGTTTTTTTAATACCTCCATTATAATTATATATATTTTTTAAATGTTTGCGATGGTATGAAATGATTGTTTAAATTCAATGTTCAAAATTATATTTACATATGTTTCAATTTTCTATAAAAATTGTATAAAAGGTTATCAGTAATTGAAATTTAAGTAATGCAGTTAAACATTTTGAAAATATTAACTCAAAATTAATTGAATATTTAAATGAAAATATTTGTGTGATGCTTTTTATGTTTTTAAATGATTGATTAATTATTAATTCGACTAAAACTTAAATTTTATGGAATTTTTTCAAAATTGTATTAATAAATCAAAATATTCAGAAATGAAGCTTAAAATTAAAAAAAAAATATTTAGTAAAAATAATTTGATTGTTTCGATGATTTTGTGAAACGAGTGTCTGCATTAAATTTTTTAAATTATATGTGAATATGTTCTTATTTTCTCTGAAATTAGTATGAAAGGTTACTAATATATTTAGCATGCAAATTATTACAATGTTTGAATGAAAATTATAGTGGAATGTTTTTCATGTTATGAACAGATTAATTAATTATTTGCTGATTATTTTTTTCAACAATTTCAAATTACAGGATGGTTGAATTTTAATTACTTTTGATTAGGTAACATGAACTGATTATTTACTTCAAGTTTATGTCATTGACTATTGACTATAATTTGTATAATGAGAGTTTGTTAATGTTTAAAATACCTTTATTGCAATTATATATTTTTTTAAATTTTGGGATGTTGTGAAATGAGTATGTGAATTTTCATTTTGAAATTATGGGCACATATATTTTAATTCTCTCTGGAATAGTTTAAAGGGCTATTAATAATTCAAATTTTCAGAAAAATATGAAGTAAAAATTATTTCAATGATTCAATGGAAATAATTATTCACAACTTTTTGTGTTATAAAATCGAGAATTTGATTGGTCAAGAAATTTGAAGAAATAAATAGTGATTCGAAAATTGAGTAAGGGAGAAACATTAATATAAAAGTTAGCGCGCGTTTGTGCGCACACGTAATAGTCTAGTAGGGTTTCATACCACATATATACCAGACTGTACCAGCAGACGTTCCGGTCAATAAGCGCGATGACATTTTTTTAGGGTTTTGGCACTGAGTATCCTGCTAAACTCCTTTGGACATATGGCAACCCTACCTAATAGAAACACCAGTTTTTTTCTGCATTCAGAGGTCGGAGAAAAAATCTACGAGATCGTAGGTCGAAGATGAGTGGTTATATAGGTCAGCTATCAAAGATGAAAAGTCATAGGTTAGTAAGTATAGGAGAAAAGTCAGATATCATCTGTCAAAAGTCAGGGATCAAAGGTGTGAGGTCAGAGTTTACAGGTTAAAATGTAAAATTCATATGACAAAGGGTTTGTATAAGGTTAGATGTGGAAGGTCAGAGGGAGAGTTGCGAGATCGTTTACGAATAAAAATGGATGTTTACCCTGAACATCTAGATCAAGTAGATATTCCAGGTTAACATATTTAGTGTTACAGGAAAGCTATCTATATGTTGAAGGTTAGTTTCTGCGGATATTAAAGATATTATTATTATTATTATTAATATTTGTAAACAAAATATTAGTATTCATAATTTTCCACAAGTTCACCTACGAGAGGAAATGACATCGAATTACATTGACTATAAGCTGCATCAAACGGCCGATATAGGTCTGACGTGTTTTCCTGTACTATTTTAACGGGTCCATATCATGTTCGCGCGCGGCTTGCTTCGCTCGCAAGTTTGAGCGCGCCTAGGGCGCGCACCTGTTGGATCTCGCGCTTCGCCCTCGATAATGTGTATTCACCTCGCGCTACGCGCTCGGAAACATTTGCCTGACGCTTCAAGTTCCAAGGTCAAGTATCAATATGTGATGATCTGTTTTACCCCTCCCCACTAATTGTCTCTGCGGACGCTTCAGCCTAGCCAGGGTTAGGTATTTAGAGACAATTAAAGACAGATCTTTTAACTAACAAAAGTATCAAAAATATTTATTCCCTACCAAAAATTACAAAACGAACTTATAGCCTAGTGACTTTGTGTGCCTAATGTGTGTGAGGGTGTGCGTGTGTGCAGGTGTGTGTGCGTAAATGACAGTAATAAGTGTAGATGTCAAATGTAACGCGGTGACAGCCTTTACGTGTGTATGTGATGAATGTGGTCCTATCGGATTGAGCGTGATGTCTAGCCGAACGGAGGCAGAAAAGGGATCGGGTTCCCTTTTATATTTATTCCGGTTCCTGAAATTACAGATAAAGAAACGTTTGAGTCTTACGGGTAATTACTCGACAGTCATCGATTTTACAATTATCCGCGCCCTAAATCTTCCCCTCTACGGTCGGTACGGTAATTGTGGAAGGAGAGGTTGAGGTAGGGAGTGATACGGTACGGTCGGTATGTCGGCAATGAACCGGTAAGTCTGTGACAAAATGGTAATCATAGGTGCGCCTATAGATTAGCATTTATATCGGCCAAATTGACATCCACAGGTGCGCCTGTTGGGTGCGAATTTATTCCTTCCTTTTCTATTACTTCCAAACGG
>CAKNXH010063394.1:527074-544135 GCA_932178445.1 Andricus quercusramuli
AGTTTGCTAGAGGTGGGGATAGAGGATCGCTAGGCTCGGTGACGGAATCACGGTTGACGTGTGCCTTGATAACGCACACGTGTGTAACCTCTCGTTACAAATATATGCTTGTGAGGAAGACTTGTTTATCATAACTTTGAAAGTATGACCGTAAAACAGACTTTCCATTCCTTCACGTCCATGCATTTTTTCATGCAAGCTCTCCTGTTTCTATGGCTTCTTATATCTTTTCGATTCAGGTCGCATTGACCTTTATACACTTGTTTCGTTAGTCGTTCATCTTTCATTCTTTCAACATGTCCGAACCTTCTTAACTGATTTCTTTCCCATGTGTCAACTATTGTCTCTTTTGCACCACATTCTTTAAGGATTATTTCGCTTCTCACTTTGTCCATCAGTGTTTTCCCGAAAATTGTGCAAAGAGGTTCCATGCCAATCGCGTTAATTTTACTCTTATCCTTTTCTTAACAGGTCCATGTCTCGCTACCGTATAGCACATTCGGTACAAATATAGAATTATGTATTGCCATTTTAGCTTTTTTTGATATATTTTTACTTCTGAGAATGAACCCTGCTCTACCGATAACCTTCTGACCCTCTTTTATGCGCCTATCTATCTCCCCATCTATCTTCACATCACTAGTGAATAGGCTACCTAGATATATGTACTTATCACCTTGTTCTAATTTCTCATCCCTTAGGACAATGTTGCGCATTGTTCTGTAGCATAGTCCATTATATCTTTATTATTTATAAGCGCTTCCCAAGTGACCCTATATATGCGTTCGTTTAACTTATTCTAAAAATCTATCCGCACTTCCAGTTCCTGTGAATTTTTAAACTTGTTTCGCGTTTGTTTCGTTTGTTTGGTTCTCCCTCTTCTCCGTTCCCGCCCTAAGTTTATTTTGAAGACTGGAAGGTAATGGACAGTATTGCATTCAGAGCCCCTCGTGACTCTTGTATCTTTGACTAGTTCCCTTAGTCTTTCATCCGCAATAACGAAGTCAATTATACTGTGACTATTTTCTTTACGGCAGGTGTACATGTGGATCATTTCTGGTCTAAACCAAGTATTTGTAATAAATAGGCCCTTTTCTAAGCATAAGCTAACTAATCTTTCCCTGTTACAATTCTTTCTTGTTGTATTCCCAGACTTATTTAGCACCCTTTCTGTATCTGTACCCTGACTTCGGACGCCGAACCAACCGTTTATATCTCCTAGCAGAATGATTCTTTCACCATGATCTTCAGTACTTATTGTATCATTTAAAATGTCCCAGAAGGCGTCTTGGACATCTCTCTGATCACTATCAACTGGGGCTTAGTACGCTATGATAAAGAATCTTCTGATTCCTACCTTCATTCTATCCCACGGCAATCTCGGCGATACATCCTTGATCTTTGAGATGCTGTCTTGCTTATTCATTCATAATCTAACTGACCTCTTGACTACAATGTGATTCACTATCTACTCCTGACCATATTTCAAACCGCCTTTCACCACCCCATTTTCTGTGTTTCTACTTTCGCAACCCCGTTTTCTTTGTCTAAGGTACACATAGAGTATCTAGTTTTCTTACGTGCATAGTTCCTCGTAGTTCTCTTAGTTTGACCATTGAATTGAATTTTTGGATTTTCATCATTTTTTGTGCCATAAAAATGTGAATTTCCGATTTTTCGAAAAAATTCAATAACTCGTTATGATAATCTTGTAGGGCGTGCAAGAAGAAAAATTTTTCTTGTCCTGACCTTTTTTGTATCGTGCGTTATTTGGCTGAAAACCTTAATTTTCGTTTCTTCTTTTGGATTTTGAAAATGCTGTAACTGTGGAAATTTTCATTTTATCGAAAAATGTCATGAGCACTGTAAAAAAAAGTATCATTTCAAGGCTAGTTTCAGGTATTGAAAGAGTCCTCCAAGAATATAGTCTCGAGTGGCTCTATTCTAATGCCACTTTATTTTGATGCCACTAAACGATGTTTTAGTACAACTTTTTTGGATCGAAACAGGACCGAAGTGAGACTGAAATTTTTTCTGTTTCAAATGTTTTCTGTTTCGCTTAAGCATGAAGTTGCAAGAAGTTAAAACAATTGCCCTAGTGCATTATTTTAGTTCGCTAGTACGTACCACTTTTCAATCTGAAGTTAGCAAAGTAAAATAGCACGAACGAAGGCTTCAAAAAAAGAATAGATTGTTGGAATTTTCGAGCAGTACGAACAACTGCACATAGATTTTTTGAATTTTGAAAAAAGTGGTCTCAAAAATTTTCAAAATGCTCTTACTTTTCGAATTTTCATCCAAAATGACTGGCTAACGAAATTGATCTTCACATTAGGACACTTGAAGAGTTTGTAGAATGTCTCAAAACGTCGACATTTGACAAAAACGGAGGGAGTCAAATTTTACACAAATCTAATACATTCTCTGATGAGAATGTAAAAATACGAAAATTAATGACGAAGGGAATTCGATTCGCAAGCCTGAACGAATTTCTTTCTCACATACTTTGTCAGCAAGCGGCGGCACGGAAGGAGGAACAGAGCGTTTGATTTTCAAGCAGTTCTTTTTTCTCGTGAGATCGTTAAGCTGTATTTATGCACGGCGTTAAATATTGACCGTCCACTTGTGTTGATATCCTGGAATACGCTTAAAATATTGAAAAAGGTACGTTTGGTTGTAAAACTTGCTGAGAAAATATATAAGTAACCTCCATTTTCCAAGTCAAAAATAGCTAGTGTCAATAAACCTCATTTTTTACTTATTGTCCTCTCGCATTCAAATAATTGCCAAATTAAAAAAGACAGCTTGTGATTTTTTTCAGAGCTCAAATTTTTCAAATGGCACCGCTCCCTTTGATAAATATAATATTAATTAAAAACTATTCTAAGTTTGTTATTGAAAGTGTTAACTCATGGTCTACATCATCTCAGTGAGAAGATGTGCGATCCCTCTTTCAGCCTTTCACACATCCTTCTCTTGAATACACTAACACACGTTGAAGAATCTAAGATTGGGCCTGGGAGGGATTTCTCGTTCACCTTCATTTGCAAAAGGAAGATCAAACGCACAAGAAAGAAAAACGAAAAGACAAAAATAAAGAAAAGTGAAGGAGAGAAGGAGAGAAGGAAGCGCCAGAAGCGAAATTTTTATTGTTCGTTCATCTACTTAAGGGCTGCTAGACCGCGTGCATGGGAGATGATTCTTTGTAATGTTATAAGCACTGTGCACCTTGCATGAAAAAAAGGCGCCACTCCATTCAAAACAGAAATTGAAACTCAAATTAAGCAACACAAATGCTGCATGCTAATTTTCATTTCATATTGTGCGCAACGTGATCAACTAATACTTATTAAATTGTGTGGTAAATCTATTCTACTTCATAATATTCACGTAAATATGATGTCTGTTTTTCAGAGTGGTCCCTTCTTTCTCTTTGAAATTCGTTCGCCCCCACTTGTCGGATCTGTTTCTATTCTCGAAGGAGTGATTCACTTTAAATTTCAGCTAAATCGATTATCTCTTATCCTGTATCGATGGATTAAGTGAATTGAAGTTTCCCATAGGATTTACATGGAAGAATGACGCAAAAACGAAAATTCTCTACTATTAAAAAAATCTTACTGAATTTTAATGCACATGTATTGGCATTTTTTTCCAACTTACGGACATTAAATTTCATGTAGAGGAAAGAAGCCTAAGCAGTGGCGGCGTAGAATGGGTTAGCACCCGGGGCGGTTGCGGCGTGACACTTTGGTTTTGTCACCCCTTATTGCCCCTTATTGTCACCCCTTGGTGCTTGACACCCGGGGCTGGCACCAAAGGCTGGCACTCGGGGCAGTCATCATTTCCTCCACAGATACCTGTGTACCCTTCCCCTTCTAGTGTGCAGCGACACTACCCCTCACTGGATTCGAAATTGCTCCACGCTCTCGATGCTAGGTCCCCTGTGGAGGCAATCCTTTTGTCTTTCCACTTATATCTATTCCTATTTCAAAAATAAAAGTATGTCCAAGAAAATCATTCGAAAACGCAAAAGTAGATTAAGTCTAATCTAATCTAGTATAAATACGTTTAATATATCAACTTTTTATATGGAAAAATTTGAGATGAATGTAATGCCAAATATATATAGATTCTACCGTTTCAACTCTCGCAACAATTATTTCTTATAATTTTCTATTTTTTCAACACACTTTACAATATTTTATCCATTATAAATGAATAAGTAAATGAATTAATTATTTAAATAATTTTTAGAAAGATAAAACTTTTTTGAAGGAAAATTTGTATACAAAAAATCAAGGAAAAACATATTTTTCATCAAAGGGACGCCGTTAAAAAGAAAATTTTTAAGGTTTTTGCCAACTTTCCTTCGACAAGGAAAAGAACATTTTTTAAACAGTATTTGAATAAATTATTCAACAACAAAGATTTTTATAATTTCATATTTTTGCTGCAAAGCGATTTTCAAGGGAACAAAATTTCAATTTCTCAGATATAATTTCTCATGGTCATCGAAACATTCATTACTTAACATTATGTCTCTTATACATGAAAAACTATCAAGTTATTATTATTTTAATAGTATTCTCTTTGAATAATGTTAGAAAATTACGCTTTTTTTCTGAACGCTTCTACAATTGTACCATTAAAAAAAAGAAAAGATAAAAATTTGAATCACCTTATTAACTATAATGGGAATTGGGAGCTTACGAAAATTTTACCTTCAAATCGGAATCGTTGAGAATCTACGTACATTTACGATTATATTCTCAAACTCGTCAGATTGTTAAGAGATTTTGTCGACCTATTAGCATTTTTAATTAAGCAATAGGCGAGGAAATAGTGAAGAAATAGGTAAGTGGAAAGACAAAGGACCTAAGATCGAGGGCCTGGAGCAACTTCGAATCCAGTGAGGGGTAGTGCCGTCGCACACTGGAAGGGGAAGGGTACACAGGTAGCCGTGGAGGAAAAGACGATCGCCCGGCACTCGGGGCGGACCGTCCCCACCGCCCGCCGCCACTGTGCCTTAGATGCGCCCTCTTTCATATTTCACAAAAATTTTCAATTTCAAGTAACATCAGGAACATCAGCGTTTTTAAATTGTTCTGTGAACTTTATCTTCATATAAGTACAAAAAATGTTCATTAAGTAATCAGTTTTTATATTGCAAAAATATGTGAAATGGCCTATCTTATAGGAACCCGTTTCCACTCTTAAAAACTATCAAAATCATTTTATTCGAACTTTATATTGATTCATTTTGTTTGCAGTACATTGTTGAAACATTTATGTACCTTGATGACGCATTACACATGCAAAATACGTGACAAAAAATAAAATAAGCAATGAGTAAAGCAAAGCATGGAATATATAAGCAATAAAGAAGGCGAAAAGAAGTAGAAATTTATAAAAAGCTGTGAAATGAAAAATATTATATGCCCGAGAACAAGAATTTATTGATATAAAGCAAAGAAGCAACATATTTTCAAGAGTTGTATGTTGATAATCTACAAGCAGGAAGAGGTTATGTTCTGTGAGGTGAGGAGAGATTATCTCTTATGGGTGGAAAATTTGAATTTCTGCTATTGCGGGCTGTATCAGATATTTCTCCAACAGGGAAACAGGGTACGCTTTCACCAGGGCCGGTTCAAGCAATAGGCTAATGTAGGCTATAGCCTAGGGGCGCCACGTAATCAAGGCGGGTGGTTTTTGAGAAATTTAAGTTTAGATAAATGAGTGCAATGTGGATCATGGGAAAACTAGATCTGGAATTTAATGAAATATGGTTTATTGTCATTTTCTTTAAATAAAGAATACAATTTCAGTCTTTTAATAGAATCGGGGGGAGGGGGGGGGGGGTGATAGCCTAGGGGCGCCATTTTACTAAAGCCGGCCCTGGCTCTCACCTAAAATTTCTAAAAATACGGGGCCCATCTTACGAATTACGCATCTTCTTCGTTTCTCACATTATGTTTTTATACAACGTCAAAATGAATTTTAAAAAAACGTTAGTGTTTGAAAGCGTAACAAATTATTTACATGAAATAATAACTACTTACTGTTTCAAGTCGCCAGAATCTGTTGAATCACGAATTATAAAATGGGTCGGAATTCATAATCTAAAATGCTAAGTTAATTTTTACATTCTGCTTCTGTAAATTTACTTGAATTGTTGAAAAAAAAAACCTTCTTAGACATCTTTCCCCTACAGTGCGGATGAAAATTCAATACTGATAATTTGAAATTATGCTCGTTTTAGCAATATGTAATACTTAATTTTAGTTTAAAAAATGATTTCATTGACCTTGCATTCTCTTTTGATCGTATTTTTACTTTATATGTAGGGAAGAGCACCCTGCAGTAGATAATGATTTACAGTAGATAATCTTAATTAACTAGAAAACTGGCAAAAAATATCCATTATTTCTTTAGTATAACATTTCGGCAAGGATACGAAAAATTGATTTTCAACATGGAAAAAAAATTTGCTTCTTTCTCATTAATACTTTTCCCCTCACTGAAACATTGCTGTGGCATGATTATACATTAGAATCAAAGTTTGAAGTTTAATAAACAATATTTATCGATACAAAGTGTTCTTTCTTCAATATTTATGAATATTTGAGAACTTTCCAATTGACATTACATTTTCCAAAAGTAGATAACCAACAGTAGATAATCGAAAAATTTAGCTGTCAAAATCGGCAGTTCTGCGACTGTCACGCAGTTGCTTCAAGTTAAAGGCTGTGTTTGTTCGTTTATTTTGATTCGTGACATTTCTCACTTTATTTTTTTTTAATTAACAAAAAAATAGTATAAATTTGTAGTTCTCAACAAGCCCAGAAATTTCTGTTGTTTTCAGGAGTCCCTCGGAAAAGATATCATTTTTAGGGCTTAGGTATGTTTTTTTTTTTTGTAGAGGAGGTGAGAATACATTTAAGCACTGAGTGTGGGACTCGACCTTAAGACGGTAATACCCACTAAACTCACCTTCTCTTCCCGCCAACCCATGTTCCCGGAATCCGCTTCCGCATTACTTCAGGAACATGGGGGTAAGGCCACTAAGCCGTGCTTCGGCTTCCAATGTTTAGCGCCAGCTTGGCATTTCACCTCCTTACACCCAACCAGGATACACGCGTCGTCCTCAGTGGTGTGGTGGTACCACAACCCGGGCTCGTCGGCCGTCGGTATCCTGTTTGAGTATATCAGGTCAGGCAGCGCGCCCCTGAGGCTCCTCAACCTAAGCTGCCTCTCGAAACGCCCTGCATCTCATCGTCCCCGGCTGATAATCAGTCCAGGGCTCGCCTTCTTTTGCAGCGCAGAGGAAGCACTGCGGCGTACTTTCGCACGCCGCAGCCTTATGACCTTCTTTGCCACATCTCCAGCAGGCCGTTCTCCTGTCACAGCCTTTGCAATCCGCTGCCATGTGGCCGTAGCCTAGGCAACGGTAGCAAAGCAGCACCTCCGTCCTTTTTCTGACGCAACAGGACACTCACCCCACCTTCACGTGTCCCGTGCGCCCCAGTCTCGCCGCCAGTTCCTCAGGTAGCTCCACAAGAGCCGCCAGGCTTCCCCTGAAGGGGTTCCGGTGATACTAACCATAATCTCTCCTGCAGACTCGCCAAAGTGCTGCCTTACGGCGGCCTCGACCTCCTGCACCTCCGTCGTTGTGTCGAGTTCCAAGAACTCGACCTCCATGCGTAGGACGAGCTCGCACATGGAGTCACCAACAGCAACTGCCTCCCTAATAGCAGAAGACAGTTTTGCCATGCCGTCTGCTGCGGGGCCTACCTCTATAAGGATTTCCCTCTTCTTTGTCTCTCGGACACCCCTGATATTGACACCAAGGGTGTCCGGTTTAACCTTCTTTTTGAGGTCCGCAAGTACCTCAGCATAGCTCGAACCCTGAGCCGGCTTTATCAAAACGGCTTCGGGTCGAGCTCTCCCTTGCGGCTACTTCTTTTTGGTAGATGCGGGTGGAGCTGAAGTCGCCCCTGTATCATTCCTGTTTGGACTCGAGGACGCTACTGCAGTAGGGCGCGTACTCGGCTTCTTCGTCGCTTGTTTGGAGGAGCTAGCCCGAACGGGACTCAGAGTGGGCTCCCTCTCTCGCTTCCGCTGATGGGGAGTGGGAGTTTCCATGGTATCTTTAGTATGAGTACCGTTGTGGCTGGCCTTTTGCTTCGTATTCCCCTTCTTCTTGTATTCGGCAAATTTCTTACCAATGTCCATTCCCACGTACTTTATGGCATCTTGGAGATACCAATCACCGTACATTATGGCGTCTTCCAGGTCTCTCACTGCACGTCGCGCCTCACCCAATCCATTCCTGATCGGCATGAACATGTTGCGCTTAGTGTCGCAGAAATCCTGCATCCCCTTCAGCACACCCTTCAAATCATCCAGGGCTTTTTGCCTCAACTTCTTCCATCTATCCGCCTCCATAATATCAATCCCAGCCTGCATCTTTTGACTGGTATCACGATCTTCCACCACATTCAATTCTCCTCCCATCTCCTCACACACACTTCTATTTAAGTTTTGTTCCGACGCCATCTTGTTCCCACGAGTAGCTAGGGAAGTAGAAGTCCACCCGCGCAGAGCCCCGTATGCGCGGGTGAGGTCTGCATACTCCAGGAGGCGACCTAATATCCTATAGAGACACCGTATGGAACACCATACCCTGGTGCCACGCAGTCATCGGCACGGTTGTTACCGCCTTGTCTTGGGGGTATTTCCTTCGGGACCATCCCTGGACCATTGTCCGCGACTGCTTATTGAGTATTTAGCAGAATTCCTCGGTACAGGGCATCGTGTTTGCCCGGGTTGCGGATAGGGGGATCCGCAACCCGGGGACGCGCACGGTGGCCTGGTCAAAGGCGCCGGGGGGCTAAGGTATGTAAAAATGTTGCACTTTTCTGTCATTACGAGTCAGGTTAAATTTTATTAAGAATAAACACCACATACCAATCATACCAATCTCACGCAATACGAGAAACGATTATCTATTGATGGATAAGGACTCAAGCGCCAAATTTTTGAAATCAGGTTCATTAGCTCATAAAACAGAAAAACTCTAATACACATTCTTTCCAAAAGCAATTTTTCAAAGTAAAAGAGAAATCGTTTCCTTCACTAAACAAAAATGTAATACAGTGTTATATAGGGGTTATTTACAAATTACGTCATACGTTCAGGGGGGGGGGCAGTCAAAATATTATTCTCCATATTGAGAACAATGGTAGAAGCATCACGTGGGGCGGCGGGCTCAAAATTTCCTAATAAATGTGTCACGTATTTTGTGAAAGGTACCATAGGATAAAATAATAAAATCATTATTTCTAATATCAATAAAGATGAATTTACGACAAAATATGAAAGAAAAATAATGATAAACAGTAATTATTGTCATCCGAAGTTGACAGAGAGACTCTTTGTACCCTCTAATCAAGAACCGCAATTTACTTGTACCTGAAATTTAAGTTACGTTTATAATTTAAGAGTCATCAAACGATATCTAAATGCAATTGCTGAATTATCTTAATGATGCAGAGCTCGAAGTTTTGCAAAATTAATTCTAAAGCAAATACAAATTTTGAAAAAGGGTGCAGTTCCGAATAGGTGAACCCTCCGATTTTGTTGAAACCGCGTATGATTACGTATTTTGATGCGCTGATTAAGACAATCATAGTGAAAATTAGCGACAAGGACGTCTTTATAGTAAAAACCATAAAAATTATGATTTTTTTCTTCATCTCAGTAAATACGAAGAATTTTGAATAATGTTGGGGGGGGGGGCTACGTATATACTGTCTATTTAGAAAAATGCGTTCAGTTACGCTTGTCCCATTTTCCAGGTTTAAGTGTGGGGGGGGGGAGGCTACGCATTTACTGACTGGTTACGGAAATGTGTTCAGTCACGCTCGTCTCCCTTGCCAGTTTCAAGTTGGGGGGGGGGGGGCCACGCATATACTGACTAATTACGAAAATGCGTTCCGTTACGCTCGCCTCCTTCTCCAAGTTTAAGTCCTCCTTTTCTCGAAAAATAATGGTTTTAGGCAAAAAGTGTGTGTACAAAAAAGATGTATTTTTATACTAGCAAGAACTTTTGTTTGAAACATTTTCAAAAATTCTCCGTATTTACTGAGATGAAGAAAAAAATCATAATTTTTATGTGGGTTTTTACGATTTTTACCATAAAGATATCCTTTTCGCCAATTTTCCTTATGATTTTCGTAATCAGCGCATCAAAATACGTAAGTATACGTGGTTTCAACAATCTCGGAGGGTTCACCTATTCGGAACTTTATCCTTTGTAAGCTTCATAAAAACGAGAAATTTAAAATTTTGGAATAATTAAAAATAACAGAACAGTTTCTTCAAAAGTCAAGCATCACAGTCAAGTATTTGAAGGGTCCCGGGGCATAAGGGCGTAAGTGCCAAGTTCCGAAAATGCGGTTTTTTGGCTTCAACCACTTTTTTTGACCTAATAACTCATGTTTGTGTAGAAGCTTACGGCCCAGCTCTATTTCGAAGTGGGTCAAAATCAATGTTTTATATTTTTTTAATAATGTACTTACAGATTTTTGTCTGTTTTTTACAATTAAATAAAGCTAATTACACCAGAGCTTCGATAGAGGAACAATCTTGGGGTTTGCCTGAAAATAGCCTTGTTCATATAGCGCGTGCAGCGAAACGTAAGCAGGCAGGGCCGTCTGAACCGCTTCCATGATATTGCGCAATCTACTTGACTGAGTAGTACTGAATGCATCCCTTCATAGGCGGAGTCGCAACCGTCTCTCGCCCTGTCCCCTGAGAAACTGCGGGAACCAGCAATTCTAGGAATTCATATGACGCTGTTGATCGCGCGTTCAAATAGCGAAGCTTTGGTGTAATAGCTCAAAAGTACTTTCTTGATTTTTTTTAGTTGAAGAAGAAAAAAATTATGCAGCTTTTACTGTGTTGGGCCCGGCATTACTTGGGATGCTCTGTTCTTTGACAAGGTTTTTTTTGTAAGGTGGCTGCTTCTTCGTAAGCAAATAGCTTTGTTCCTAAATCAGGGGAATCCAAACGTATACAGTCAGGGCCGTGTGAACCATTTCTGTTGGATTTTTCTTCGTAGTAAAAAATATTTGTTTAATTTCGTCCATTTTGTTCTCTAACTCATATAATAATTTCAACTTGAAGAAAAACTACAATGCCGACAGTCTGTTACACGTTAAAGTAATGTTTTGCCTGCTTACCTACTTTGAACGTTTGCGGACGTTTGCGGCCTCTGTCTCTCGCTCTCTTAAACCATTCTATCAGAGCAGCCTCCAAAACCATATCATCACTTATTTTTGACGATTTTTGTTTCCGGCGTCCAGAATTTTCAACCTTATTGTTCCACTCAGCTTCACGAGCTAACACTGTCGTGTACATAAGGTCAGGGATACGATATTTCTGTAAAATGTCTTATTTCAAGATTCCAGCTTTCACTTGACTTGCAAACTCACATTTGTCTTTGGTCGACAAACGCTGCCTCTTATTATCCTTCGGCATTTTTACCAATCGTAACACAACCGAAATCGCGACACCTCGCTCACTGAAAACAAACTGAAGCATGTGCTGACAGCTGACGCACTTATCCGCAGAGTTTACTGCCCCCTTTTATCGCTCCGCTGCTGGTGGGCCAGCATGATTGACAAACCTTCCCTCAACACCGCGAGCTGAGAAACTGCGTGGACCAGCAGTTCTAGGAATTCCTAAACCAAATGCATTGAAGTTGAATAGTTTTCTGTGTCTCCTGTAAAATTCGAGTTTTGGCACTAACGCCCTTTTGCCCAGGGACCTTCGATCTGTTTATAAATTTTCTAGTAGCAAATACATTGAAGTTGAAACTTTTATATTCGAATAATTACTTTTTTTCAAGTAATCTGTTTTAATTCTGATCGTCAACGGGCTTTTTAACCAATATTCACATGATACGTCCATATTGAAACGACCTACTCTGTCGATTCCAGTTTATGAGATATACGCGTTTATGTGACTGGGACAAAAGTACCAATTTTTGGTTCTCACTAGTGAATGATAGTTTAATATTTTCTTAATCTATTCTTACTATGTACATCCTTCAGAGACCACTGGAAATGGGATTAGTCTGCTTTTGAAAAAAAGTTGAAACATCTCACTTTGTTGCTGCTTATTGAGCGAGCTAAGGAGAAATTCATTCGTCAGAAACCCTTACAGAGTGATCCCTACTAGGGGTTATTACGCATCATTGCACATTTATTACGCAATATCACACAATTATTACGCGGATATTATGGCGCTATTGAAGAGTATTGCCGCAATAGAATTCACTTAAACAGTGGAATAGGTCAATATTACGGAAAGCAACTGTTGCAATTTTTTTCTTTATGATTATTGCTGAACAAATTTTTTTTATTTTAGCATCAGTTGAAGTATGCAATGGAGAATGCTGTCCGAAACTCGTCATTCCAGAAAATTCGGCACTTCACGATCTGGAAAATTTACCCCATCGCCCCTGGAGTGTTGTTCGGCAGGGTAGGACCGCGTCCAACACCAATAGAGCGACAAAGATAGTATTAAAGTACTTTTAGATCCGCATTTTGTCTGTAGAGATACGTCGTTCCCGCGTGAGTAGCATACATGGATAGTATGTGTCCTCGGTACTTAGGATATGCATAACACGCTCTGCATCAAGTGGGTAAACCTGGAAGTACCACCATGTCCAAACAATGTATAACGTATGCTAGAATTAAGGGCTTATTTAAGGCTCATTTAATACCCAAAATTGGGCTATGCATTTTGTTGGAAAAATGCATGACGCTGCCAAATTTACGTTAAGCTAGCAGTAGCATGGTAGAAATATTTCTTAAATCAACTTTTTTCTTTCACAGGAATTGAATGCTCATTTAAGGCTCTTGAATAACCCCCGGCGCAATTCTCCAAAAACAACTCCTATCACAGAAAAACTACACTAAAAATAAATATGCACTTATTAAAAAAGTGAGTACATCAGAATTGAAGGCTCATTTTAGGCTCTCCAACGACCCCAAAATCAATTTTACAAAACTATCCTTTAACATCCAAAAACTACCCCTTACCCAAAAGTACTCACAAAAATGCATGATACTGCCAGCTTTACGTTAAGCTAGCAGCGCCATGAATTTTTTTTTAAGTGCAGAGTCCAAAATTTGGCTTTTGGGTATTCAATGAGCCTTAAATGAGCCCTTAATTCTGGCATAGGGCATACTCTGTTTGTGGACAGTCCAAGAAAAGCAAAAACTGCTGATATATTTCATTCTCAGTTTTAATGTGAAATTCCTTCACGGGGTGGGTTTTTGAATTTCACGGGTGCTTTTGAAAAAGTTTTTTATTTTTTGAGACAACTAAAAAATATTTCAAACTGATGCAATACCTTTTCTTGCACTTTGTGAGTACTTTTGGGTAAGGGGTAGTTTTCGCATTCCAAGGGATGGTTTTGTAAATTTGATTTTGGGGTCGTTGGTGAGCCTAAAATAAGCCTTCAATTCTGATGTACTCAATTTTTTAATTAGTGCAAATTTACTTTTAGGGTAGCTTTTCTGTGATAGGGGTTGTTTTTGGAAAATTGCGTCGGGGGTCATTCAAGAGCCCTAAATGAGCCTTCAATTCCTGTGAAAGAAAAAAGTTGATTTGAGAAATATTTCTACCATGGTACTGCTAGCTTTACGTGAAGCTGGCAGTACCATGCCTTTTTTCAAAAAAAATGCAGAGCCCAAAATTTGGCTTTTGGATAATAAATGAGCCTTAAATGAGCCCTCAATTCTGGCATAGGTTATACATTGTTTGTGCATGGTGGTACATCCAGGTTTACCCACCTTGCATCTATCGCTAGGAATTTCTTGGACGTAAAATGCGGCTATGTTATACTAAGGTGGAAATGACACTGTCCTGGCACGCGAAAATGAAACCCTCTATGGCTAAATTATGTCCAGGTGATTGGATAACAGAAAACGTAACAAAAATTCTATAAAGGATGCTCTTCGATGCAGATACAAAAATCGTATCCAACAGATTTCGTCTTCCGAACTGTCGGCGAGGAAGAAAGTATCTGCAACGAACATGCTTACCGTCCTGGTACTACTTTATTCACTTTGAGTGGCTCCATTGACGAAGGACGAGCTCAGTTCCCTCGAAATTGACTCACGAAAGGTTATGCACATGAACAAAAGCTTGCATCTTAACTCATTCATTCCGCGACTTTATATCTCACGCCGTCAAGATGGTCGCGATATGTTGAATCTCGAGTATCTTCACAACAAGATCATTCTGGGTACAGCGCATGTAGTCGCAAATAGTGAAGACCCTCTTCTTGAAATGGTGAGGGAATACGAAGAAGTGGACAACGAAACGTTTCTGTGCAGAGCAGCGGAGAAGGCTGCTGAAACACTTAACCTTTCCAAAGGAGCGTCAATTTCTACGTGCATATCATTCTGTGTGAAGGATCATCAAGCTTCCCAACAGACAACTGATAAGTCTATGGGAGGTTAAATCGAAAGCTTTCCGGTAGTAAATCGAGACCATAAACTGGCACACAGAGAAAAATCCGGATTTCTGAACTAGTTTTGAGCACTGGAAATTTGAAAGTGAATCCCAGACATCCAGGATTGTGTTCAGAAATTCCGGACTGAGAACTGGCAATTAATTAATCAGGATCCACGATGAATAGTTGAAGTCCCTTTCCCGACTGAGTCGTTACTGATTCCTAAACTGAAAACAGCCACATTTCAGACTTAATCCCTATTTTTCAAATTCAATTTTTCATTCAGAATAGCTGTAAAGACCTTTTACATCGTGTTCAGACAAGTTATTGGCCTGTAGTTTCTTGGGTTTGGATAGTTGTCTTTTTTCGGTAGTAGTACAGTGCGTCTTAACACCAGCCACTGCGGAATGGGCGTTCCCGACTTTAAATATGAGGTGAATATGCGGGCCAGATGTTGGTGTGTAGAAATGAACTTCTTCCACCAGAAGTTCTTGATACAATCTGGTGTTGCAGCGGAGAAGTTCCTGGTGCCCCTGAATGCTTTCCTCACTTCTTCGGCAGTGTTGATGTACATTCCGCCTCAGATGTTTTGAGGTTGTCGCAAAGGTCCTTGAAGCGTATGATATTCTCAGTGTCTTCATTCAATTTCCATAATGGGATCTTGTAAACCTCTCTCCACACAGTCTTTACGTCGTCGGCTTTGGGAGGATTCCTGACAGAAACAGGGAGATCAATGAAGATGAGCGACAGGTCAGCGTGATACTGTTGATTCTCCTTGACCCACCCCTCCCTTTTCTGTATTTTCCTCTTTGCGCCAGACAAAACCCGTATTTTGCCAACAATGTGCTGCTACATAGATTGCCAGCAGCTTTGACTTGTTCAGCATGTGATGGTAGGTCCTCGGTTCGTTGACGAACTTTTGTATCCTCTCCATACACGGACTACCAGATGTTATGTAGTTAATCACACATTCAACACGGAATGCATTATGTATTGCCCAGCCAATCTTCTTGTTCAATTGTTGCAAGCGATCTTTTAATCCGTCGTCGGTTCTAGCCTCCGATTTCAATCAGCTGAAGCTCGCATCGCACTATAAATTTAAACAATTGATGGTCCAGAGATCAGAATCAAACGAGAGATCCTTTTGGAGGACGGCATCTATTTCAGCCAGATTTCGGGGATTACGAGGAACCTGAATCACTATCATCTCTCAGGGGGCGCTTGCTTTCCATGATTGGTCTAAATGGCGTTTCCTCTTTTTCGCCTGCGGTTTGTTCTTGCAGCGGATGGGGAGGGGCTCCACTTACATATCCTGTTCGCGAGAGGGAGTCAGCAGGATTTCGCAACGACTGTTGTAAAATTTCCGGAAACTCTGGGTGTTCCTAGCAGCACAGAGAATGCATGTGCACCGTGAGGCTACTGCTAACAGGGATAATGCTGGTATTGTAGCATTCCAGAAAATTATCCTTAAGTCCCGTTGATCCGTCGACGTGTTTCCATACAAATTATTTTTAGCACCTCGAACTCTAGGGCGATCGGCACTGTTTGCTGTCAACTGGATTAGGTGGTGTCATCGTTGTTCCTATCGTTGTCCATCCTTGCACTGCAGAGTTGCCAAATGACCAAGCGCTGAAGGCGCCATTTTTGTGGTCGGCAATCGTCAGATATCGCCAACTTATAAATTTGAATATCTCTAGAAAATAGCCAAATTGAAAATACAGTCGCTAACCTGTAGCCGTTTCAATCATTTAATTTACATGCACAAAATAACGTATTGTGTGGATTGTAAGATTGTTTATAAAAACTTAGCATAATAATTAATTCATTCTACACATAAATTCAGAATCATTCATGATTCATTCAAATACGGCGCTAAATTTTAATAATGAAAAATCAGAACAAAACCTACAATTACTTTCCATTCGCCAGAGGCTGCGACCCCAGTGGACACAATCGTTAAGGAACCTCATTCGAAAGGCTCAAAAATGTTCTTCGTTAGTCAAAATGACGTTCCTCAAACATATGATATTCCACAGACTTCTTAAGAACGCATTTGGAACATGAAGTGCGTCCAGAACATTATTGTCCTAACTTAGGACGATTTGTGGAATGTTCAAATAACGTCTTTCGCCTTGTACGTCCAAGGAAGTCCGTGAAAGAATTTCGTGCCTACTGTGGCGCTAATCCGGGCTCCTGATTGGCGAGACATCGAAGGTGGGTTCTCAAATATTAACAAAAAGTGTATATGCATTAAGTTTTTCACTAAAAGCCACCAAATAGCCAGCTCGAATTAAAAATCGGCATAATAATCGCCAGTCGCCCAGTCTGAAAAAGTGGTCGCCAACAAGCTCACCAAATCGCCAGAATGGCGTTAAATCACCACGCGTGGCAGCCGTGCCTTGCAGGTCCCCGCATGCAAAGATTAGGCTGCGTACTCTAGGTTAGGGCTCGCCAGAATTCAGTCTTCGACTGGCAAGACTGACAGTGTCAGTCACGAGAATAGGTCAAAGCGGCCCTCATACATTTTC
>CAKNXH010063394.1:545296-569905 GCA_932178445.1 Andricus quercusramuli
TCAAACATCTACCAAGAAATGTAGGTTTTAGACGATTTTGAAGAAAAACTGACAGATGGATTAAATAAAATAGAGGAATTCAGTAATATAATAACTTTATCAAATATAATTCACTTTAACAAAGAAATCAAGCAGAAAATGGTGGAAATCGAAAAGTTGACAAAATCATGTCCCTGGAATATAATTGTACGTTACAATTATTTTTACTTTTCTCTGAATCAGAATACATTCGATTATACTAGTAAATATAAGTAAATAAGTAAATGGTCATCCAGTTATGTGCACATCACTAAGATTTTATTTTATGTGATGAAAAATCAGTTTTTCATTAATTGTAGGATTTAAACCTTTGATTTTCCCACTTATATTGACGAACATTTGGACATTATTAAATATTTCTCTGGATGTCAGAATTTAGTTATATGCAATGTGCCGTATTTCTAAAAAATAACTAATTCAGGAGCTCGAAGAGAAGTATACATAATTTGGATGTCGTCCGACAACGCGGGTTTATTTATGTAGGAATGATTTATACAATAAAACTCATTCGTGTTACCTGTGAAACACTTTATTCATAGCTTACACAAGCCCACCAAAAAGTGGGTTGTGCGAGTGATCAGAGTATAGTACCTATACGTGCTTTGGGATGCTGAACTCGAATCTGACATCAGTTTTCCCCAGCATGTCAGGATTTCCCCCTGGATGCGGAAAATTCCCTAGTAAACCAACTTTTCTGAGTATAAATTACTCTTGGTATTAAAATCATCTGGAAACAGATCAGGTATGATATTTTCATGTATTTTTGGGGCGCTGAACATGAATCTGACATCAGTTTTCCCCGAGCGCGTCAGAATTTTTCCTTAGACGCGGAAAATCTTCTAGACAATCAGCTCTGTCGGGTATGAAATAACCCTCGTTATAAAAATCGTCTGGAAAAAGATCGGGCATGCTATTTTAATGTATTTTTGAGAACTAAACACGAATCTGAAACTAATTTCCCGCCATCACATCAGGGTTTTCCCTGGACGCAGAAAATCCCCTAGAAAATCAGCTTTTTGGTGTATGCAATTGCCCTTGTTTTTTAAATCGTATGTCAACAGGTCGGAGTATAATATCTTTATATATTTTGGTTCGCTAAATACAAATATGACGTTAGTTTACCCTCATCCCGATAGGCTTTTCTACTAGACGCGAAAAATTCCTCAGAAAATCAGCTTTTTTATACATGGAATACCCTCGGTATTGAATTCATCTGGAAGGCGGCCAGAAAATCATATCTGGATGTATTCGTGGGTGCTGAATACGAATCTGAACTTGGTTACTCTTGAGCAGGTCAGGCTTTCCCCTTAGATACGATAAATTTTCTATGAACGCAATTACCGGCACCTGACTACATACATTATATGTATGATGTTCAATGTAATGAGGGTGACGTTATACTCGCGAGAATTTCGTTCATAGGAAATTCATCGTATCTACGGGAAAAGCCTGACCTGCTAGGGAAGAACCAAGTTCAGATTCGTATTCAGCACCCCAGAATAAATCATTATATGATTTTTGGGCCACCTTCCAGATGAATTCAATACCGAAGGTGAGGGTAAACTAACGTCATATTCGTATTTAGCGAACCAAAATATATAAAGATATTATACGCCGACCTGTTCACAGACGATTTCAAAAACAAGGGCAATCTCATACACGAAAAAGCTGATTTTCTAGGGAATTTTCCGCGTCTAGGGAAAACCCCGATGTGTTGGAGAGAAAGTAGTCTCAGATTTGTATTCAGCGCACCAAAATACATAAAATATCATGCCTGATCTGTTTCCAGATGATATTAATACCAAGGGTAATTTATACCTAGAAAATTCGATTTACTAGGAAATTTTCCGCATCCAGGAGAAAATCCTGACGGGCTTGGGAAAAACTGATGTCAGATTCGAGTTCAGCGTCCAAAAATACGTATAGGTACCATACTCTGATCTCTCGCACAACCCACTTTTTTGTGGGCCTGTGTTATCAATAAGCTTAAACTTACTTATTTTATTGTTTATATCGTAATTAAAAACAAAAATAAATTATAACTTGCCTGTATAAATCCTCTAAAGGCACACTTAATGTGAATTATATTATGAGAAAAAAGTTTGCATGTTGTCCTGACATACTTTTTTTTTTAATTAAAAACGAAATAATTTCAACTTGTTGTTTTTCACACAAATACATTATTCATTTTATATTCGAAATTACACAGAAAAAGTTAACATATTGAAACAAGAAATCGGCACGAATACAGACGATACAATATTTTCTTTTTGCAAGAAAATGTACTTAATTGAAGAAACTTTATTTTTATTAATCAACTTTAGCACTATAAGTATTCATACTGATATTTTATTGATTCAATGTAAATTTTTTCAGTGCGACGATTATTATTTTTAATTTCGGATAGACAGTTCATTCATACATGGCATTATTTATCCAATCACTGTAGTGTATAATGCCCGTGAATACGTTTGGATATTTGAGGCCACAACTGTATTCGACGCTTAGAAGTCCTACTAATTTTCCTTGTACAATCGCAGGACTTCCACTATCGCCATAGCAAGTCGGAAGGGCATTTTGAGCGGCTACAAAAAGGCGTTCGTTCAAATCAACAACTCTGGTGTTCACAGAAAGAAAACTTCTTTTCAGATAATTTTTTGATGCCTCATTCTGTAAAAAATCCAAAATTAGTTTCAAACAAGAATATTGTGGCAACGAATCGTTTATGGAATAAAGTGGGCTGTTAAATTTTCGATGTTTTTTATTTGTTTGTTTTCCGGTATTTTTAAGGAAAACAAGACAAAATTTACCCTTAACCCGGGAATTCAAAAATAAATACTTTTATGTAAAGGAGGGCATGATTTCGATGCGTTTTTCAACACTGCATCAAATGGTTCTCGAAGAAATTGATTAGCATTTTGAAAAAATGTGTGTTTAGCTTAAGGTATAACAAAAAGAACTGATAACAAAAACAATTATTTTTTGTGTTCTTGCTGTGAAGTTGACAATATTTGATAGTTTATGCTTATTCAAGGCGAACCATTGTCGAATCGTTTTGAATTCATTAAAGTTGAAGTCAATTCTCTTCTATTCTCTAAAATCGAAGGAAATTTACTCGAATTGTCTTGAATTCTCATACATCTGAGGTAAGTGCACCTATTTGCGTCCGTGCTCTTATTTGCGTCCTAAACTAATTGAAAAATAGTAAATTAAAATATGTGTTTTGTCTAAATTTAGAAATATAACACGAATTTAATTTTTCATGTTGCAAAGAAAAGTGGGCAAAGTGTAAGGAGAGAACATCATCGACTCTTCTTACTTAAGTACCCAGAACTAGCCACAAGAATAAATGAGCAGAATCTAGCAGATCAAAAACGCTTAATATCTGTAAACAGATTGCTTTCGGCTGTTGAAATAGCTGCCATCGAAATGGAAGTGGAACAACAGCTTCCTATTGATGAACCTCGATTGCAAGATGTGGACAACGAAGACTTGATTGAAGCTGAAGGCATAGGTGCTAGGGATAATGAACGTTAACCACCGGATCCACTAGAACCACATCCGGACATTATAAACGATGATCTGAACAGCGAAGTCCCAGAAAAACTACAGCACCTTGAAAGGAATTTCGGTCATGTTTTACTAGAGTCCAGGCATGTAGAGCCAACACAAAGGCATTCACTGCCCAAAATGAACATCCAAATACGTTAGAGGTGCAAACTCTTGTATACTTTGCAGCTGTGGCAACCGTTAGAACGTTAGGCTGCAGAACTAGGCCTATAAATGCAGCCTTTGCCCCAGGACGGGAGCGAGATCCACCATGGAAGATCAGGTTGGATATGGATGTCAGCAAAGTAAGGTGCAAATTGGGTCGACTGACCCAATATGAGAAAGGAAATCGAACCAGAAAGCTGATAAACCATGTTATTAAAATCATCCACCCTCGGTACATACAGACATTGACACCAGCAATATTGGATGAGATTATAGACTCCCAACGGCAGACACTTGATTTTCTTACTGCTAGACTGCGTTGGTACAAGAAAAGTAGTGCAAGAAGGCGACAAAATCGAACCTTTCAGGCAGATGATAGAAGATTTTATCGTGAACTGAGTACAAAGCAAAATAACCAACAAGACACCGAAGTCCCCTAATTGGAAGACATGCCTAACTATTGGTCGGATGTTTGGGGAAAAACTAACGAAAGCAATTTGGACACTGCGTGGTTCCAACTAGAGAACGAACACAGATCTGATGCCAGGCTTTATGCTCCAGGTTATTACGTATGTGTTGCCTAAAAAACCAGGCGCTCAAAATCCATCTGGATTTCGAGCGATAGCCTGTCTTCTAACAATATATAAATTTCTTATAGCTATCATAGCAGATAAGGTATATTCTCACTGCGACGAGAATGACATCCTTACAGAAGAACAAAAAGGATGTTGTGAAAGCTCGCGAGGCAGTAAAGATCTAGTCACCATAGACGCCGTTGCCATGACGCAAGCTCGTAAACATCAAAGAAACTTGCACATGGCATAAATTTACTACAAGCAAGCGTTTCCTTCCGTACCACATGACTATTTGCTTGAAGTCTTAAAAGTATACAAAATTTGCCCACGAATCATTGACTTCCTAAGTCATGCGATGATGCTTTGGGGTACAAGAATAAAGTATTTTGATCATGGACAACCAAGGATAACTAGATTAATACGCATTACGACGGGTATATTCCAGGGAGACACCTTCAGTGCATTATAGTTCTGTTTAGCGTTGAACCCACTGAGCAAAACACTAAATAGCATGTCTCATGTGTTCCGAGTAAATGATAACGAGGATGGCCATCAAGTGACCCATATGCTATACATGGATGACCTAAAGCTATACGCTAGTTCGGACGAGAAACTGCAGCAAGTGATTGATGTTACAAAGCAGTTTTCCAATGATATCCACATGGAGTTTGGACTAGATGAATGCCGAACAGTGCATTGAACCAGAAGAGAATTAGGGACCGCAGAGATAAAGAATGATTTCGGGAATGACATCGAGGCAATGGCTGAGGGCGAGTCATATAAATACCTGGGTATTCTCGAATCTAAGGGTATTCGGCATACGATAGTGAAGAAAAGCCTGATGACTGCCTTCACTGCAAGACTCAGATTGGTTCTGAAGAGTTCTCTTAACTCGGCAAACAAGATCAGCGCAATCAACACTTATGCCATCCCTGTCCTCGCGTACTCTTTGGGCTCATCAAATGGTCGAACACCGACCTCGAACGATTAAACAGAATCATCCGCGTAGAAATGACGAAACAAGAAATGCACCACAGTGATTCTGCGATTGAAAGGGTAGTCCTACCACGACATAGAGAGGGCAGGGGCATTGTAGATGTCAGAAAACTGTGCGAGTCACACGTCATACAGTTGCGAGACTATTTTAACAGCAAGCGAGATGTTACGCTTTACAACACTATCTGTAAAGCGGATCCTGACTACACACCCTTCAATTTGTCCTCAGAGGAGGCCTTGAATATTAGGGCAGAAACCATAGAGGAATTTGAAAAGCAATGGAGACAAAAGGCCATCCACAGTGAACATCCCAAAAGGTTAGATCAATATGAAGTGGATAGTGAGGCATCCAATATTTGGCTGAGAAAGGGAGTCCTATATCCAGAAACGGAAGGATTTGTCATTGCGATTCAGGATAGGGTTGTCAGCACCAAGAATTATCGCGAACACGTGTTACATCAAGACGTGGTTGACCGGTGCCGATTATGTGGAGATAACAACAAATCCATCGAGCACATTATTGATGGTTGTCGCTTAATTTCTCAAAGAGAATATACGCACAGACATAATGATGTGGCACGCATTATACATCAACAACTTGCCATAAACCTAGGACTCTTAACAGAATGGATGTCTTTCTACAGATACGTTCTAATGTCCGTTTTAGAAAATGAAGATTACATGTTATATTGGGATGTGACTATCCAGACGGATCATTACATCTGAGCCAATCGACCCGACATCGTAATGCGAGAAAAAAAAGGTGGAAGAGTCTACATCATCGACATTGCTTGTCCACTCAACAGAAATTTGCAGGCAACCTATACAACCAAGATCCATAAGATTAGCGAGCTAAGGCATGAAGTAAAGGCAATATGGAGGAATGTGAAACATGCATCTATTCATCCTATTGTGATTTCGGCTACAGGCAATGTGCACGCAAGATGCACTGAACATCTTGAGCATTCAGGAGTCAGTAGGGTACTGGCGGCAGCTCAGAAGGCGGTTTTATCAAACACCTGTCGCATTGTAAGAAATTTCCAGACCATTAGGAAGCTAGCGACTAAGAACCTATGGCGTGACAAATGGTAGCTCTAAGAAAGCATCCAGAGGTGACTGTTGTCACCTCCAACACTCACGGCCGCTGTGTAAGTATAACAGCGGTAAAAACAAACTGCAAACTACTTCATGCTTCTAATTCTGTACCTACAACATCATTGCGAATGATTTCTAACATCGTAATAAATTAACTTATAACATCCTCATATCATCAGTCACTTGACTTAGTCCGTGGCTATGACGAAAAACCGGGTTCACCCGAGAACAATTTTAAACAAAAAACATGATAAAAGTGCCAGTTTGCGTCTGGACGCAAATAGGGACAACCCGTGAAAGCAAATGCATCCAAAAACGAATCAGGCGAATGTAACGACGTACAATGACATCTTTTCGTGATTTTCGAATTTTCCGGGGCAATTTGTAGCAATTTGTCCAAACACAAATTTTTTTCTATAAATTAATATAAATTCTTGGACCAGTCATAGTTTTTCATCCAATCCGAATGGATTAAATTTGTTTATTGGTCTTAAATTCTGCCGTAACCCTTACACGGACTTTTCGGACCATCAAGTTTTCTGAAATTTACGTTAATTTGCTTAAATGTTCTTAAGTTCATTTTAAATCCACTTTTTAAAAAATTTCTAAGAATTAAGCAGAATTCGATTACAACAATTCGTTTTGAATGAGCACAGTTTAAGGTAGTTTCCGAGTCCCACACTCGTACAAATATTGGAGTCCCGTGGGGCGCCTGTCGTTGTATGCTGTATTGAAAAAATTGAATGGTCCCGCATACTCAATATTTTATTGCGCTCCTGGCTTAGAATTCGTAGTGTGTGTGTATACGTATAGTCACCAATCCTTTGTCAGCGGCAGATTCGTAGATCGTGAAACGTCGAAATTTGAAACTAACCATCGCTGACCAACTGTGTGTAAACGTGTGTATGAGTGTATCAAGATCATGCAGCAAGCAAGCAGGAGAGAGGGGACAGTGTTGCCGGATCGCGAATCTTTGACGTTCATGCGTTTGGAAGTAATTAAAATTTCAATGTTTTCCATTCGATTATTTAGAAAAGTACGTGGTGAAGGGATTTTATTATTTTTCTGACATATTTGTATTTTCAAGCAGCACAAGTAGACATATTCTTTTAATTTCTCTACCAGAGCATTTTATTACTACAAATCAAAATATGGAGAGTGCTTGTGCATTGCCGATACATTCTGTGTTAAAGCAGTCATCTTTAACATTAATTATCTTGACATCAGTGAGGTAGAAAAATTTGAAATTAATTTAGCATATAAAAAAACATTCCACTTAAAATAAAAGCTCAACTTTGAACAATCCTACCAGAAATTGATTTTTTCGGAAACCACCTTAAATGATACTATAAGTACTTGCGATCATTGCGAAAGAATCATTATACTAGGAGACACGAAAGGGTGGATAGGCGTCCAGCATCAAGATAAAGATACAGAAAGGATGCTAGATAATTTTGGGGATTCAACAAGAAAGAAGGATAAGCGGAAAAGATTAGTCAGCTTATGCGTAGAAAAGAGCTTATTTATTATAAGTACTTGATTTAATCATCAAATGATCCACATGTACACCTGGTGTAGAGGAAATAGACACACACGGAAAAAAGTAGATAAAAAGAAAGTCGGGTCCAAAACGTCACAAAAAACAGGGTTTTTCGGCCTCTTTTTTCAAGGGTCAACTTTGACCAGTTCCCTGAAGGAGGGCGACGTTAGGAAAAATCTGAGAAAATTCACAGATATTCTTTTGAAAATTCCTGAATGCAATGCATTTTTCGAAATGCTGAAGTATGCAATAGTTTTCTTTTAACGGTGATTTATTTACAAACATTTTATCTTGAGAACGACTGAAGATAGGAAGCATTTAATGTCTCAAAATTTGCAGCTTTGCCATACGATTGCAGAACAATAATTGAATTTTTGATAAAATAATTCTCACGCAAGCGTTATCATTTTTAATATTTCTGACTTTAATCAGTGTGGGCGCGTGGCCAGCACAACGGGACAAGTGGCAGCAAAAAAAGTACCATTTCTATGACAATAGTAATCCCAGAAGCTAGCCAAATGCCCGAAACAGATGTGGTTGAACGAAGCAGGGTCGTATCAACGTCGTCAAGATGCATTTACAGAGCAAGTCACGCATATATGTACATATATTATATGTCCATATATGCGTGACAATGCGAAATCGGCAAAGTTACTCTTCACAGATGTAAGGCATACTTCACGAAATAGTAACTTCTTCTCGCTGAGTAGAGACGGTTACCAAGTGGCGCAGTGCATCCTACTATTTGAAATTGTTCATCCTACTCTTTCAAAAAGTCAGTTTAACATACCTGAACACAAAATAGTAATTTCAACAAAATTCACCAAAGAAAAGCTGCGCTTCAATTTAAAATAGTTAGAACTGCTGGTTTAGAGAGTTTTCCTAACGATCCCCTTTTTTCCGTGCAGTAAATTGATTTCGTTATTGCGGATGAAAGACTACGAGAGCTAGTAAAATATACAAGAGTGTTAGACAAGGATGCTTCATGTCCTCATGGCCATTCATTATATTCATAGACAAGTGTCTAAGAATGGCCCTCTTCGACGAACACGGTGTGGATCTCCAAACAGTAAGGGTACGTGGATTAGCGTCAACAGATGATAAGGATGTTATGGCAGAATTATAACGCTTGAGGGAAAGAATGAGAAAACAATATGCAACATTGTCTTGAATAATGAGAGAATAGAACAAGTTGATAAGTACGTACATTTGAGTAGCCTATTCACTAATGACGGAAAGATAGATGGGGAGTTAGATAGGCGCATAAACGAGGGTAAGAAGGTTATTGGTAGAGCAGGGACCATTAACAAAAGTAAAAATATAACAAAACACGCAAGAAAACGCTAAGAGTAAAATTAACGCGATTGGTATGAAATCTTTGCGCATAATATGCGGGAAAACACTGACCGTGGATAGAATGGTGAGAATGTGTGAACAAGACCCTAATTCGAAGAGACATGAGAAGCCATAGAAACACAAGAGCTTGCATGAAAAAATGCATGTACGTGAAGGAAGCTAGAGAAGTATGCCAGGACAGAAAAGTGTGGCGACAAATAGTTTATAAAAAGAGTGTCAGTGGAGTGAATGACGCCTGAAACTAAAGACCTTGGATACTAATGGCCCGAGGGGGAGCTTCAATTTACGACTTTGTGAGGCCCTTCGCTTTGGGGTGATCGCTAGATGAATCTAAAAAATCAATACCTCCTTCCTCGCCGATTGATTCATGCCTAACCCAAAAGGGAAATGGCTTAATGGCATAATAATAATAACAAAATGTAAAATTGTCAGCTTTACAGAAAGAGATCGCTTCTCTAACATATATCTTGCGAACGGGATCTCGGTGGATTTTGTTGTTTCCAACATTCTGAAAATATACATCTCCAAAAACAGGCGTACTAATCGCACAGTAAATGATGCTAGGGTGGACAGAGCGATCCCTCTGAGGTCATCAGATAGACACACAGATTCAAAGCACTGGCCTGTTGTGTTATGCAAGTGTATATGTGTGTGTGTTCATTATTCGGAAACGACCAGCGACCACCGAGTGTGAGTCCCCCGTGGAGGCCTCAAGCGGAAGGAGATCCCTGACCCTTTTTTGAGTTTTCCCAAAATCAACTATTGACCCCCAAGCCTTATCCCCTCGACATGGGACCTCTACCTTGGTACGTAACCAGCCTCGTCTGAGGGGACCTACAGTTTAAGGTGGGTTCCGAACCACCAAAGCCCCAGTGGAAGTACAAAAAAAAAATTGCCATTGGTACCCAGCTCAGAAATTGAACCCCAGTCCTCCTACACGGAAGCCTGACGCGCTATTGTCTGAGCTACTGAGGTTCCATCAGTGCTGGAGCTATAAACTAAAGTTTGTTCATGATTTTCTTGAGAACCGTTTGAGTTATCATACAAGTAAGATAAGACAAGTTAAAAAAATTCCCTGCACTCACGTCCAACGCAATTTGTCTTATTTCAACAACAAAATTGACACAAAATAATCTCAAAACCTTATATGTAGGTTGAAAACTTGACAACAGATTCACATCTAGCACAAACAACGTCCAATACTCAAGTTTATGTATAGAATTCTTGAAAATAAAACCAGAATCCAACGATCAAATTTGGGCAACCACCACAAAACGTACAGCGACGAAACAACGATTCGATCTCTTCGATACCTGAGATCTAAGTGTCAAAGTGTCATACTTAGATCTCACTCCTTACCCTTCGTGGATCCAATATTATTGATTAATGTTATAAACGAATTTTCTAAACAAATGCACATCAAGCAAATTCATTGGCAGAAAATAGTATAAATTGTGCACCAGGGCAGCGAACTAGTCTTATTACGGCCGAGCGAAAGTTTTTGCAAACACGAAAAACCGTAAAAAAACTTCGCTTCCTCGGAACACACGATGTGTTATATAATTAGAATATGATTTCCGAGTTTCCTCGTGGTATTACGCTATTTTCATTCAACATAATTCTTTAAACAATTGAAAAAGTCGCAAATGGTCCTTACAGATTCGAGGTTCCTCAAAAATTTAATTGTAAAATTTTTATCTGGTGATCGGACTAAGTATTTTATTGTAAAAAATAAAGAGGCATATATTGTCGGTCCTTGCAAGGGCCTTTGTAGGGCCTCCGAAATTCCAACATTCAAAAACATCCAACATCCCAACAGAGGTTCAACAAATTCATATTAAATTTTTTTTTTTGCAACAATCGAACCTTCCTGCTCAAAGCAATTTTTTTTATTTATTTTCAAACTGGTGATTGGTCGACTAAATTGGCCCCGGCGCAGTGAGGGACCAGCTGGGTTTTTTTCAGAGTCGGCCGCCTTTATGGGGCCTCTAGTGGTCAGAGCTGATTTTTTGAGAAGTAAATAACCCTGAATATCAGGAGTCGTTCATAAAAAATTTATGCTGTATTATTGTTCATATTAGTACGTAAGAATAAGACTTACTTTGCTTCCATAATTATAAACTGTCACATTTATCATATGTTGATATTCATACTCATGTTGCATGAGATCACTGGCTGTCATAAGAGTAATGGTTTGTACCCTGTCACTAAACCTAATATTGCTCCTCACCTGAAATCAAGTTGACTTTGTTATATATGGTTTCTTGTTTAGAAAATGTATTCATCCCGGGAAAATAATATCTCATAGTCATAGGTGTGATTTACCGCGGTTCTACTGGAAGCCAGTAGAGCCATTTTCAGAGATGGCAGTTGCTCCCAGTGGGAAGCTGCGGTGGTTATTTAACTTGTTTTTTGTGAATTACATAAATACATACATACATAATACATACGTACGTACATACATACAAACATATATATATATATATATATATATATATATATATATATATATATATATACTACCGTCGGAAATTGTGCGCACGGCTCTTGTGAGCGCTATTAAAAATTCAAGATTTTCTCAAATTTTCTACCGCAACTTAAACTTTTAGCACGACCTAGGGAAATTTAAAAAAAAAAATGAAAATTATACGACATCGAGCCTTAAATCTTATCTTTAATTTAAACTAAGAAAACTTTAAAAATCTTCGTGGGTATCCGAGATATGATTAAAAATGTTCAATCGTATCTGAGCTCAATTCCACGGTTTTCGGCCGAGAACCGTGAAATTGAGCTCAGATACGATCAGGGGGGTGACTCGCCATACAAATGCGCTATGTCAGTTTTGTGAAGGACGGCAGTTAATGTAACACTGGCGCCAGTAGCGCGACGCCCTACATTTGAATTAGAGCTGATTAGAATCATGGGAGATTTAGTATTTTTCGCCGTCTTTGTAATATTTTTGACGTTTTATGGATAATTAAAAAACTTTGAGCTTGAATTAAGCAAGGATTAACTATTTCTAGAATTTAAAAATTATCTGGGATCAAAAAATATACCTCACATACACTGGAAGTGTCGATTTTTAATTTTCAAGGAGAGTGAAATGGTAAAATATAAAGATTACATCTTTAACGTTTACAACAAATAAACTGAATGTTTTGAAATGATAATGTAAAAAATAGTTTTTCTATTTTCAATTACTTGAATGATCCTAATATATTATTACATTATGATAAAAATATACAAGAAATTATAAAAATCATAATTTTTAATATTCAGTGTATTGTATTGATCGTGAAACGGCTGAAAAGATTATTAGTATTAAAGCTATTAACTTCACTGTACATTCAGTCATTTATTCATTTAAACAATGGTTTAAAAGATAAAGATACGAATTGAACCTCGAATAAAGACAGCAGGAGGGTATATAGGAGTAATAAATGCCAAGTTAATTTATTTAAATTAATGTTATTATTTAAGTATTTACTAATATACTACGATGAAAGTATAGCAATTATTATGCAGACAGAACCTAATAATTCATTATATACAATTGAGAAAAACTACGTTTCACAAAATTTCGCGACTTTCTTCTTCGCAAAATCATACTTTTTTTAAATTTAGGTTTCTTGTACTATTCTGACTGTAAGACAATCATTATTTTACAATTATATTTCACTTCAATACTTGAATTTATTAATAAATTAATGTATTTGTACATAAATGTCGAAAATCAGCGATAATTTAAAACTGTCATTCATGTTACTTTTACATTTTTCTTGAAGATAGTAAGGGTCTGAAAATATTTTTTAAATAAAAAAAAACTATTTAAGCTATTATTTTACACACTATCCTAATATTCTGAAAGTTGGGCAACAAGAATAATATATCAAAATTTAAAAATCAATGCAGTCATGAGACCGTCAGAACCATTTGATTATTTTAGGTTGTGTTAAAAGTTGAAGTTGGGGAAGAAAATTTTAGAAAATCTTGAATTTTTTGTTAACTTCTCACGTGCTGTATTATTTTCAGAAAGTCAAAAAAATATTCGTTGGGTATCAATAGACGTGGAATTTTAAAAGCTTCCCAACAGTTTTTAAAAAAATGCTCTATCTCCTTTTTTAACCGAAATATCGTGGTTTAAAGTCAGCAGTGATTTTTAATCACGCTCACAAGAGAAAATTGCAGCGAAAATATCAAATTCATAACACTCAGTATTTGAAGTCTTATCTTTAATTTAAGCCAATAAAACTTAGAATAAGCTTCACGGGTTCTCGAGATACGACTAAAAATGTCCAAGCATGTCTGCGCCGAATTTCAATCGCGTCAGCAGCGAGTCTGGCCGTCTCTGTGCTCGCCGACTGAGACTCGACGCAGATACGCTTGAACATTTATTGTCATATCTTGGGAACCCCTTAATATTTTCGAAGTTTTATATTCTTAACTTTAAGATGAGATTTCACAAATTACATCCTGCCAATTCCAATTTTTTTCTTAAGTATCCTAAGCCACTAAGAATAAGGAGAGATGAACATCAAAATAATCTTCGAAGGAGTCAGAAATACCATAGTGTGTTGTCAAAACATAGAATCACACATGGACATGAGTTTGATTGGGATGGCGTTAGAGTCTTATACAATGAAATAAATCAAAGAAAAAGGGAATTCATGGAAATGTTATACATAAAGAGAGGGAAACAATGCAATCAATTTGAAAAAAAAAGACCTTTCGAAATATAACAAAGCTTTTGACAGTTTTATCAAATTTTTATAAGAAACTTGTTAAATTATAAGGTTCTATGCATTCTTAATCAAGACAAGTATAATTGACACTAATGATTTCTGAAACATTACGGATTTACACTTATACTGAAAATTAAAAGTTTAAAATCCGTCCAGAAGAAAATTAAAATAATGTAAATAACAGTATGATAAGAAATTTCAGTCTCATATATACATACATTACTAATATTAAGCATAAGATAGGTAAATATGTTCTTAGTATCCTATAAAATTACACCCTGATGAGGAGATCTAAAGTGATCTCGAAACATGTTGGTTCCCAAAAGTAGCATAAAAAAAACGGAGAAAGAGAAAGGAAATGAGAGTGAGGATGGCTAGGTTGTCTCTTTTCCAATTCTCTCCCTCTTTTTTCCTCTAGTTATTTACTTGTCTCTAATGAGCCGGTTAAAGCGTTTTTTTGGAAACATATTTTGAGGCCTTTCTATGCAATTCTTTTTTCATATATTGAGCTGTTCGAATATGTTTTTTCAAAATAACTGATTTTTGGATTCATAATGTTTCTGGGTCTTTTTGTTCAAAAATAGAATTTTTGCACAGATTGACTTCATAATATTGTGTTTCTAAATTTTCTTTTTAAAAAATGAATTTTATATTTTTGCTGCAACATTCCTAGGTCATGCCACAAGTTGAAGTCGAAGTACAAAATTCGAAACGGTTTTTTTTTTAATTTCTCACACGTTATATTTTCTTCAAAAGGTCCACAATACCTCTATGAGGGTTCAATTGACGCGTAATTTCATAAGCCTTCTAACGGCGTGTTAAAAAATTTTCTCGCTCCATTTTTGAACTATTATTCACGTTTCAAAGTCAGCAGTGATTTTTAATAGTACTTTCGATGATAGTACCGACAATTTCTGACATACATATCATTTTTCCACTTACAACAGAGTTTAATAATTCGTTTAACTTTACCTTAATCAGTGCAATGTCATTGTATACTTCATTCAATTTATAATCGGAATGCAAAACCTGTCTCTCTACTGAGTAACCGTATGTGTTTACTTTCTCTTGGATGCGAGTAATGTCATCCAATCCTACTAAAACCCTTAAATCCTTGCCGCTTCTGTGGAATAAATTTATTGTATACATAAAGTATTTTTCATCTAAAATATGTTTGAAAGATACGATTTTTAAATACATTTATTAAAAGGTTTAAAAATCTGCAATTTCTAATAAAATACTCAATTACTCACTGCCATTTGAGTGCCTTCGCTGTTGTCAGAATCCAGCTACTCGAAACTATTACCCCAATACTATATGGACACAAGTGTTCAAATGAAATGTCTGCAAATATCACAGCCTAAAATTTTAAATAATGATCCAAATAATTTCCTATCTTGCATAAGTAAGCTAAGAAAAAATGCAATTGATCCCATCTATTCGCTCTGAATTAATATGTGTCATTTGGTTAATTATTTTCGAATTGCCTCACATATTTTATTATAATAATAATTTTAAATAAATTACTTGATAGGAAATGCATGGAATCAATTACCTCTTTCCGATTAATATTTCTGGATTCATTTTTCTTACCATGAAGGGTGCTTCCAGGATGCTTGCCCTGCGTTCTTCCAAAAGACGATTGGAGTTAGAATTGTAATAATCCGAAAAGGGGACGACGTACTCATCTTCAAAATAACATAATATTTATATAAATAATATTTTTACAGTTCAAATAATTAACTCATAAAATATCTTTATAAATGAAGCCGCTTGTCAAAAAGGAGCATAGTGTAGTGCTTTGGTCAAAATAAAATTTCATTCGCAAAAGCCGTGCAGCTTCATTGCGGCCCGCAGTCAATTTTCCTAAAGACAAAAATCCGAGTTGCGGCCCGCGATCGATTCAAGAGACCCATGCCCCTACAGTCCTCCTTATCCTCACCACTCGCCACTCTCCTCCTTAAGTTTCAACGATTTTACGTAGTGACTTTAAACATACACTACTAAAAAAATAAATAAAAAATAGATAATTAAGCTAGTGAAAGCTGTCATCAAGTGAGAAAAATTCTGGAATAAACTCCATATTTTCTCATGTATAAGGTATTTATTTCACTTTGAACTAAGACCTAGACTGGTGAAAATGTACGCGTGTTTGGCGAACGAATTTGAATCTGTTAAACGAACCGCTTTGCAACAATAACATATAATCTTTTAAAGTTCTTCTTGTTCTAAAATCTCTTTCCTCCTCTTTCCAATACTTCGTATTTTTATGTAGAACTATATTTGCACATCTTTTAAAGTTTCAATAAAAAGAAAAATGTTTAGTTTGTTGTGTGAAACATTGAATTTATTTTTGAATGATAAGATTTACAACCGTTAGTTGTCCTCGTCTTTGTTGGAGAGAAATCAGCCAAAACATGTGGTGGAAAACTTGAGTCACTTAGTATGTAATTTTCTAAAATATAGTCACAAAATTTTTGAACTCTTTTATCTAACGGGTGGAGAGACATAAGATCTTCAAGAAAACAATTTCCTACATCGGATGAATTTAAAAAAGCTTTGTGATTCACGAGTAAGAAGTTTTCGTTTTTATTTGTTCCAACTTTAATCGTGAACATCTAATTGATTTCTCAGTTAAGTCGGAACGATAGTTCTTCGCGCATCACCGATATGCTTTACGTTTAACAGAATTGCTTTATATCAGCGTTATTGCAGAGCGCACAGAGAAAACAAGGCATACGAAATTAAAACTATGACAAACATAAAAACGAACACAGTTCTACATCCCACTAGCAACACGTACAAACTTAAATTTTTCAGAAATTCGTTGATAATAACCTCCACTCCTTACCACCCCCACCCCTTACTTTATTCCTGAGCTTATTCATTTGGTGATGGAGTGGGTGGAGAAACGTTGAGATGAAACTCAACTAGGACAAAAATTACCGTGGGCCGCAATTTGGATATTTCCTTGACCACGAGCCGCAACTAGGTAACGGCCAAAAGCCGTGCAGCCTCGTTGCGGCCCGCGGTCAATAATTTTCCTAAAGACGAAAATTCGATTTGCGGCCCGCGGTCGATTCAAGAGACCCAAGCCCCTACAGTCCTTCTTTCCCTCACCACTCGACACTCTCCTCCTTAACTTTCAATGATCTTACGCAGTGACTTTAAGCTTGATAACTTGATCACGAAGTATGATTATTATCCCATGTGATAAAGTTATTATATAGTTTATATATATGTGACGTGCGCCGAAGAAAGGGGGCTTACTCTGGAAAGCAAGATTTTTCAGGACGAGCGGTCGAAGTCTACCCGATAGACGCGACTTTTAGGAGAGAGGGAAGACTAAGGAAATCTTCCGTCTCCACTTGCCACTTCATTCTCACGCATATAGCGGCGCTGCTCACGGACGGGGTATAGATGAGACGCGGAGATGTAGTGGTGAGTGGTGGGAGGTGTTTCACGGGATCTCGAGCTCTGGAGCGAAAGCACGATTTCTCGGGTACCTATCAACTCAATTATTAGCAATAATAACGCTCGGAAATTTTTTTCGATGGTTTCATTAAAAAGAGCAACTCAAAAACTATCGAAAGGTGTAAAAACCTCGATTTCGATTTTTTGAGAGTAAGCCCCCTTTCTTCGGCGCACGTCACATATATAGTGGACAAGTGAATGATATTTTTCATTTGTTTGATCAATTTTTCTGTATTAAACAAATGAAAAATATCAGTGTTTTGTCCACTATATATAAACTACACACGAGGGTTTCGCCGGCCTGTCGTTGTGATTTCGTCGTGCCCTGTGACCACCCATCTCACGGATGTGAGACGTGCATTTTACCGCGGTTCTACTGGGGGCTATTGAAATTTTTTTTTATATGGCAGTTGCTCTTAGTGGTACCCTGCGGTGGTTTTTTAACTTTTTTCTTAAGTATATATATATATATAACTTTTTCACCTGGGATCGAAATGGGTTCTAGGTGATTTTTAAAATGTCCGCTGTTCAACCACGTGAAAGGAAGATAATTTTATAAAATGAAAAAAAAAATGAATCGAAACATCCTCCAGTATAGAAAAATATCAGCTAAATCATAACCTGTATTTCACTGTCGAAAAAGGATCTGTGTATCATAAAAATAAACAAAAGATTTTGATAAACGTTATTCGGAAAAGAGATTAAAATGAGGTTCAAAAGTTTCATATTATTTGAATTTTCCTAAATAATTCGTAAATCCAGAGCCTAAGTCAAAAAGTGATATTGGGAAATTATTCAGTGATAAAGACTACGGGAAACTACTTATGGTTAATGATCCAAAAAGCCAAAAAGGCATATAGAATATGAATCGTAGAAAAGAGATCTTGATAGAAAAATCAGTTGGATCCATTTTCCTTTATGAAAAATGTTTTTCTCAATTTCATTACCTTAATTATACAGGAAACTAGTCATTCAGTGAACGCGATATATGAAAGTTTATTGGCTTAATTCAAAATATGGAAGTGTCTACGTGTACCGAAATTTCGGTACAAATATCTCCGAACCACGACTTGGGCTATTTGTTACCGAAACTTCGGTACGAATAGCTGTCAGATACTATTTTGGGTATTTGTACCGAAATTTCGGTACGAATAGCTTTCAGATACTATACTTTGGCTATTTGTACTGAAATTTCAGGAGTAAACTTCCGAAAAGCGAATAACTCCGATTAACTTGAAACTCCGTATACCTACACGGAAAAAATTAGTTGTTGAAATTTTGAATGACTGAGTCAACCATTCTAGGATAGGGCTAAACGTATGTCATAAATTGGAAGAATCGTCTTACAAACATTGATTGATACATGTTTAAAAAGTAGAAAGAGTTGTCGAAAGTACAAAATGATTTCAATGAAAATGTGAAGACCAGAGGAATAGAGTTCTTGAAACACTGATACACTAATGCTTCGAAGCCAGTCAATTAAACTTTCGATGGCTCCTAACGAGTTTTTAGAAAACAGCATAGCCAAGTTAAGAAAATATATATATCGCGGTTATATTTACTATATTGTTATTCACATAGACTCAGGCTTAAGTTATATTTATTTTTACAGATACACACGAACCTATGAAAAATTGAAACAAATTTTGCGGCGGGATTCGAACTACCTAACACCTATCGAACGCAACTTCTCCCTAAGAACTAGACCCCACGGCTAACTTAACACATTGAATATTTTGCACAAATCCCAGTAGGAGCCAAATTTAAATCCGCGCTTATTTGTTCATTGCCGGTGACCGCGACTTCATTCAGACTTATACATATACCACATACCACTTCACCTGAGCGTCACTACGTGTTAATACAAGCATCTAATGTGACTGTACATTGTGAATATATATATATATATATATATATATATATATAGATTTTTAGCATGATAACTTTCGAAAGAATGGACATATTGGATTGGGCTTTGGTATAATCTTCAAGTGTCCTAAAATGAAAGTCAGGTTCGTTAGCCAGCCATTTTTGATAAAAATTCGAAAAGTTAGAGCATTTTCAAAGTTTTTGAGACCACGTTTTTAGGATTTAAATATTCTATGTACGGTTTTTAGAAGTACTCAAAAAGGCGAACAATTTATTCTTATGACTTTTTTTGATAAAAAAATTACAAGGTTTAAAGCATTTACAAAATTCCAGAAACATGCCATTTTGAACGAAAAAACTGCATTAAAAATAGAAAAATTGAATTTTTAGACAAACGACACAAGATACGAAAAAATAAATCGACAAAATTTGTTGACTCAAAAAAGAGTTACAATTTTTCTATTTATTATTTTTTGATAAGATGCGTAGTTTTTGTTCTAATCGTGAAAAATAACACAGACATGTGTGTGTGTGTGTGCCTGGCTGTAGATTTTTAGTTTGTTGGCAAGGTAACTTTCAAAATAATTGACAGATTGGATGGGATAATGTTGGTTTTTAAAAACTCTACAAGATTATCACAACAACCTTTTGAATTTTCTTAAAAAATCGAAAATTCAAATTTTGATCTCACAAAAAAAAAAATTCCATTTTTCGCTCAAACTGTGCAGGATACGACAAATGATGTTCGCTAAAAATTGTGCACTCAAAAAAGATCTACAAAACACAAGCTAAAAAAAACAATCGGACAAAAGTTGTTATCCCAAGGAAGATCTATAAATTTGTCATTGATCATTTTTTGACGGAACGCGCAGGTTTTGTTTTAATCGTGAAAAATGAGACTGAAAATAAAGAAATTAAATTGTTGGAAAAACGACACGAAAAACGAAAAAAAATGAATAGACAAAAGTCGTTAAAACAAAAAATATCTGAAAATTTGTTATAAGAATATATTTGAAATTAAAAAATGATTTTCTTGGGAAAACGACGCAAGTTATAATAGCTTTTTATTTAGCAAAATTTGTCGCCTAAATTACGTCTACAAATTTTCTTAGAACCACTTTACGCTGGAATGCGTATTTTTGGTTTATATAGTAAAAAATAACATTGAAAATGAACAAATTAAGTTTATGGAAAAAACGACACAAGCTGCAAGAAAATGTTTGATAACAAAATTTTTGTATAGAGTGCGCATTTCTTTAACTGAGCGTCTGTATTCCATAACGTCCTTAGGCTATAGGTCTCGCTCTCCCAAAACCTCGTAAGTTGACAAACGCGGATAAATTTCCAAAAATGACCAACTTGGAAAATTCGCTGCGAACAAAATATGACAACTTGCGGCTCCACGAGCAGCACAACTTTCATCAAAAATTTTAATTATCTAATTGATATTTTTCTCATTAAAAATTAAAAACCGCACATTTTTATTCTACTGATATAAATGACTTTTTAAATCAAACTCGCGAAAACTCGGCTTCTGCTCGACGAAATGATCTTGTTTATTTCCCCAAATAGAAAAACCTCTGCCGTTGCCCACTAAAGTTTCAAAAATAACTTTTCTTCGGATATTCGCAACAACAAAATTATTGCAAACCATTACCACCAGGAATTGTTTCCTCAGACTTTGACGGAAAAAAGTCTCCAGGGAAGTTTCGCGGACGAAAAACTTTCAGTGGCAAAGTTGTTCCTTGATGTTAAAGGAAAACTTTGACAAAATTTGAGCCACATCGTTTTCTTTGTTCAAAAGATACGAGCGATTTTTATTGCTGCGCGCGCACTCGACTTGAGTCGATCGGCGCCCTTTTACCGAACACAGTGGTCATGAACAGGAATTTACTGTTTACAATAGCCGACAGGTCGTATTTCTTAACCGATTTCGAAGTTCTTTTTTTGCAAATGCTCAACAATAAATTTTCAAGAGAATTTTTGTTTGCGATTCTCCAATTTTCTACACAAAGCAACAATATATAAACAAATAAAGTGACGAAATTGGCCATTTCAGCTTTGTGAATTTTTATCTAAAGAAAAAATACAGATAGAGCGCTATCAGCTGGAATTATTGAAAATCAACATTTCTCTTCACAATAAGCGATAGAATACGAATAAACTATTACTTTCTGAATGTCATCCCCATAAGTCTGTTTTATAAGATCCTAAAAAATCCCGAAAGGTGAAAAAATGGATTTTGCGAGTTTTTGGTGTTGATTTTAATTTTGTAGGGTTTTCAAATGAAAATTGTTGCTGATACATGGAATACTACTTTATACTCATAATAAGATGCTTACGTAGATTGTTTAAGCAATTTATTATTGTTTCTAGCAATTTTCTTTTAGCGACTCAAGAATTACGTGCAATAATGTTATGTAATAATGTATCGGCAGAGAACTTTTTTGTCGGTACCGGCAGAGCACCACTGCCATTTTAAAATGGTTTATAATTGAAAATCTGCTTACAATTTCACAAGACTGAGCGCGAAGATTTGAAATCATTAGAATTTGAAATGCCGAAAAGCCGATACCTCCGATTGAAGCCCCCCCCCCCCTTCCTGAGGTGCCGGAAAGGGGTATGGATGTGACCTACATTATTACTGTGACCAGTCACAGAGGTGTCCTCCCGCCAGCCATGAGACGTTACAAAGGGGTAAGGATGTGACCTACAATATTTTTGTGACCAGTCACAGAGCTGCCTTCCCACCCCTCATAATACTTTGGAAAGGGGTAGGGGTGTCATGTAAAATATTGGTTTTTAAGAAGAACTGTATATCACATAAAAGGTGTATTTCCAGGAGATCTACAACTTCCATTTGAAGCTCTTCTGTATTTTTTCATTATTTACTGAAATTAAGCGGAAAAACATGATATTCTTATAATTTTTTGGGGTTTTGACCTTGAAAATCAAATGTGCGCCTATTTTCTCTATCTTATTCGTAATCAGCACCTCAAAATGCATACATGGAAAAAATAAGTCGTCGAAACTTCACTTGACTAGTCAACCATTCTAGGATGGGCCACCTTTTTTTTAGAATCTCGTATAATATTGATTAAAGAACCGCAGACTTCATCGAAAAAGTGAAAAAGTCATCAAATTATTGGAAGACAATCTAGGAACATCAGTTTTCGAATTTGTATTCAGCAGATTTTGACAAAGTTCTAGACAAGCATTCCATTTTTCATAAAAAGTCCTCCAGATTCCACAATATTTGGAATACAATAACTCTAGCACATATTGTGGAATCTGGAGGACTTTTTATGAAAAATTGAATGCTTGTCTAGAACTTTGTCAAAATCTGCTGATTACAAATTCGAAAACTGATGTTCCTAGATTGTCTTCCAATAATTTGATGACCTTTTCACTCTTTCGATGAAGTCTGCGGTTCTTTAATCAAAATTATACGAGATTCTAAAAAAAAAGGTGGCCCATCCTAGAATGGTTGACTAGTCAAGTGAAGTTTCGACGACTTATTTTTTCCGTGTATGCGATAGAGGAAATAGGCGCACATTTGATTTTCAAGGTCAAAACCCCAAAAAATTATAAGAATATCATGTGTTTCCGCTTAATTTCAGTAAATAATGAAAAAATACAGAAGAGCTTCAAATGGAAGTTGTAGATCTCCTGGAAATACACCTTTTATGTGATATACAGTTCTTCTGAAAAACCAATATTTTACATGACACCCCTACCCCTTTCCAAAGTATTATGAGGGGTGGGAAGGCAGCTCTGTGACTGGTCACAAAAATATTGTAGGTCACATCCTCACCCCTTTGTAACGTCTCATGGCTGGCGGGTGGACACCTCTGTGACTGGTCACAGTAATAATGTAGGTCACATCCATACCCCTTCCCAGCACCTCTGGAAGGGGGGGGGGGCTCTAATCGGAGGTATCGGCTTTTCGGCATTTCAAATTCTAACGATTTCAAATCTTCGCGCTCAATCTTGTAAAATTGTAAGCAGATTTTCAATTATAAACCATTTTAAAATGGCAGTGGTGCTCTGCCGGTACCGACAAAAAAGTTCTCTGCCGATACATTATTACATAACATTATTGCACGTAATTCTTGAGTCGCTAAAAGAAAATTGCTAGAAACAATAATAAATTGCTTAAACAATCTACGTAAGCATCTTATTATGAGTATAAAGTAGTATTCCATGTATCAGCAACAATTTTCATTTGAAAACCCTAAAAAATCATAATCAACACCAAAAACTCGCAAAATCCATTTTTTCACCTGTCGGGATTTTTTAGGGTCTTATAAAACAGACTTATGGGGGTGACATTCAGAAAGTAATAGTTTATTCGTATTCTATGGCTTATTGTGAAGAGAAATGTTGATTTTCAATAATTCCAGCTGATAGCGCTCTATCTGTATTTTTTCTTGAGATAAAAATTCACAAAGCTGAAATGGCCAATTTCGTCACTTTATTTGTTTATATATTGTTGCTTTGTGACGAAAATTGGAGAATCGCAAACAAAGATTCTCTTTTAAAATTTATTGCTGAGCATTTTTAAAAAAAGAACTGCGAAATCGGTTCAGAAATACGACCTCCCGAGTCGAAATTTTGACCCTACTTTAGCCCTGCATGATTTCATTTAAAGCCTCCTTTAGTCCTACTTAGCCCTCCACGTCCTCTTTTGAATCCCATTGGACCTCGAGGCCTTCTTTTGATTCGCTTACGTCCTGACGACTTATGTACTTATCTCGTATTTATATAATTTAATTATTCTATTTAATTACATATTTATTATAATTATTTTATTTACCTAATTTTTTAATATGCATAATAAAAACAGTTATGGTATATAAGGCAGAGCTAAAAAGTTTATTTCTCTGAAATTCGAAAAAAATCAATACAAATTTGAAATTTATCAATATCTTCTCTTCTGTTCTTTATGGGCGAACACTTATTGCACATTTTTCATTAGCCCATTTTTGAGTATACGAAACATAACATGAAAATAGAAATTTGTAGTATTTTTCGGAAAATTTACCAAGAAAATTACTTTTAACTGCAGATTTGAGTAATTTCACAATTTTGTTAAAAAAATCATATATATATTCCACCAGAAATTGATTTTGAGATTATAATTCATTATGAATGACAGTAATGTTCAATGATGTCGGTTCTTAAAGTTTTTAATGGGAATAATAAAAAA